>WAAB01021937.1:6510-145186 GCA_013389865.1 Piaya cayana
ACTAATAACCATTTTTGCACCTCCTTATCTTGTCCACATCTTGTTTGCAGTTAAACTTGAGGAGCTGACTTCCATTTCTTGTGGTTGCAAGTACTTCAGCATCTGAGCATCTGGCCTTCTTTCCTTTACTGAAGTATGCTGGCAAAAACATTCTTGCTTGTGGATTGCCTACATGTGTATTTTCACTTTTAAACCAAAAGACTGGCTGGAATGGTCCAGCAGAGATCTTAAATTTAACCTGTTCCTAATCTGTTTAAGATCGGCATGAATAAGATTTAACTTAAACAAAACCATTGTTTGTTTAGTTTCTGCTTTTGTTGGCTGATTTAAGATTGCATATTGTGTTAAGGCAGCAACACTATTCGGATAAACAAGCCATGAATGTGAAATGTGGTCCTCATCGCTCTGTCCTCTTGTCTGGCCAGTTGTTTCTCTAGCAGTGGATGCAGCTAGACTGGTGTGTGGATGTGTCCAGATTTGGAGCTGGTAGCCAGCAAAGCTGTATGAAAGTGAACTGTAGTAAGATCTTGATATTGGATGAAACACCTAGATAAATTTAAAAAAAAAAAGAAAAAAGAAAAAAACCTTCATTGTTATTTGTATGGGAGTAAAGTGGTGTTGACATTGGAGCTATCTGTGTAGTACTGACATGGCCTCTGCACAAGGCACTGCAGTTGTTTTCAGGGGATAAGGCTTCTTTTTCTCTGGGACCCATATTTAACACATTTGCATCAATGTATTGCAGCTTTGTAGTAATCAAGATTTCAGTATCCTGACAAGGTTCATACATGTTTCCTGTAGTTCTAATAGAACAAACAAAACCATGGAAATTACTTCAGGTGTGAACTGCTCAAGGAGGACTGAAACCTTTTAGGAACACGATATACTTTGTTGATGGAGGAGTCTCTGGTAAAGTGGTCTTATTGCAGTCCCTGCCTCTTTGATCATGGCATCTTCTTTCTAGGATTCTTCCCTGTGCAAGTCCTGTCCCATGCTTTCTCCTGTGCTCTTCACATCAGTATCAAGCTCTGCACATGCTGTTTCTGCCCTGTCGTCAGTCACCTTCAGGGACTTTGACAGTCCATGGTGGCTTTTTCAGTTACTGTCTCCCTGCTCCTCATGACTATCATGCCTGAGTCCTAAGGCAATGCTCCCCTTTCCTAGCCCCAGCATCAGTCCTTTATCTGCTGTTATCAGCTTCCAGCTTCTCCCAATCTGTGTTTCTTCCCGATTTGTTCTTTCCCAGATGTAGTTCTCACTGCCCATATTTTCTGCAGCCTGTTCATGTTGTGCTGGTACCAGAAGCAGCAGGATGTTGGGAGTGGCAGCATCCCAAATCTTTGCTCTTCTGTGTGGTGGTTTGGGGAGCAGTGGAAGAGAAAATAAAGCTGAGCCCCTGATGAGCCAGGCTGGAGACTGCTCTGTGCTTGTGTGTTTAAAGAGAACTATGCTGACTCTCTCTTCCCCAAAGATTTACAGTCTGGCCAAATGTGATTATTTTTTTCTTTCTTTTAAATTAGTGAAAGGCACAGCAAAATCTCTTTGCTGAAGTATGAGGGACTACATTCTTGGGAAGCTATTTGTGCCTTGAACTGGTCAGCAAGAATTTGTTGTAATGTTTATGGAATGATGTCTATTCCTTGAACCATTTTCCTAAAAGTACCTTAATATCTCTTGCAGAAACTATCAAATGAGAATAAAAATACTTAGTCCAAGGAAGGTACCTGGCATGAAACTTCCAGTCCAAAGTTTTGCAAAGCTCCAAGTAACTGAAGACAGGACTTGTAAAACATGTTATTGCTAGCTTTGTCTTTAATAATAATTAATGTAAACAGAAAGTGTTACAATGTATTTGGAAAGATACTCAACCTTCTGCTTCAGATTTTAAGGGATTAGGAAGACACCCATTGTGTGAGGCAGATTATCTCACATCTGTCTCATTCAAGGCTCCTTGTGTCTTCCTCTGAAACATCTGACACAGGCTGCTGTCAGAACAGGAATATAAACTAATTTATATGTGCATGTGTTTTTTAAGTACCGTTAGCATGGGCCAGTACTTTTTTTCAGTGAATTTTTGGTGAATAGGTGATTATTTTGGTTTTAGGTAAATCAAAACTAATGGCTGCTTGTAGCTCAGAACACTCAAAGTATGCTCCTAACTTTAAAAAGATTTGTCCAAGTAACTGATTTTATTTTTTGATTTGGAAGTTATTTGGCATCTGAAAAAAGTAATATATCTTTTTTTTTTTAGGATGACCTAAACCAAGAAAAAATTGTCACAGCAAGGAGTTGTAAGTCATTTCATTTTGAAAGAAATAAGAATGTTGGGTTTTGGGGGTTTTTGTCTTTTAGTTAGACAAAAGGATTTCACTTGGCTCTTGAACTTATTTCAAGTGTGAAAATTTTAATAGAAGGAAACTTGAAGAAACGTGATATATTGATGTGTGGCTAAGATCCTGGACTTTGTTGTTGGAAAAATTAGTAATAGGAGAAAGTTGATTGTGCTAGCATTTTGATTTTTCTGAAGACCACTATGCTCTAATTTTGAATGTTCTATGGCCTTAAGAAGTGGCCATTAGAGATGCACCTCTGCTGCATGGTCATAAACCCTTTGTTATGCTGAAGTGGAGCCTATGGTCTTCTAAATAAAGGGTCTAATCAGGTGAGGGACAAGGGTGCACAGGAGACAGAGTTGGTTCAGTGCTCTGCAGGGCAGGGTTCAGTTGTGTGGTTCAGTGCTAGAAGCACTTGGAATAAAACTGATATCAATAGACAGGACTCACTGGAGCCGGTGATGGAGCTGCCTGGCAGCTTCATAGAAACAGAGGAAAAGAAGACAGTGTCTAAGGTGAAGGCAGAGTTTTTACCTGAAACGAAACTCCTGAGGCGATGGTGGAAGCATGACAAAGGCAATATTGGGTGATTTTGAAAACCTGGCCCTGGGTGCAGACTGTGTCCCAAATGCTTAGCCTTGTTGGCCCAGAGGCTTTGAACGCTGCTGCTCTTTTTCTCAAGCAGGGAAAAAAAGACCCCAAAGCCTCAAACCTTTGAACATCTTTAAATATCTTTACTGACAGGCATCCCTGCTATGACCAAATGTACAAATCAAATGTAACAAATAGTAAAGTTAATGAGTCAGCTACTTTTCCACTCTTCCTTTGTGCAGAGAAGTGATAAAGACAAATATGAAAGCACGATCTAAGGTCCATGAATTTAATAGTAAGAGGTAATTTTAAAAAATAAAGCTATTCTCACAGTGATTTTCTTTCTTTAGGCTTCAGTCTCCTATCTGAAAGGCCGACCTCTACTTGGATGAGGGAATCTATTTAGTTAATGTAAACGGATGAACTGAATTTGAAAGTGTTTAAGGGAAGGGATGGAACATCTAAAGGCTTACATTGTCATTAGTTTTATTTTAGTTAAAATAATTGTAAATGTTTAGTTTAAAATGGAAGGGGAAAAGTACTTTGAAATATAATTGCATTTAACAGTCTTGTAGCTTTGTACTTTGTGCTATAAATTGCATTCCCAGCTGTTTTTCATCTCCTGTAATTTAAATAAGCAAACCTTTTGTTCTTAAACTCACTTAGTTCCTTCTAATTCTGTTGATGGACATCCATTTCTACTGCTTTATTTTATGTTAATATTTAACAATGGCGTGCAGTTACCCCCCTGCCAGCCACAACTCCACCTCATTTGTTTTTGGAAGGCTTCTTTTTGCCTTGGTCTTTAGTTTTATTGAAGAATCCAAACTTCCTGTCCCTGCATCTAGCAGGAGCAAGGTTTCTGCATAAACTTTCAGAAAATCCTTCCGAAGGGCTCTAGCCCCCAAGTGGGGAAGGTGGTGCTGGGCTGTCAGCCTCTTTTGTTCCTTGCTCAGATGGAAGTATGAAGTGGATGATGCTTTGTGGGCTAGAGTAAAGCTGTGCCAAGGGAATGCAAATCCACTAGGTGTGCCCAGGTAATTTAAAATGGTCATGCTGGCAGCTTTTCTGCATGAGTAAAGCTGTTTAATTAATGCGTTTTCTCCACTTTCTTTTCTTGACAAGTTGATTCGAATTGAAATGGTCTGTAACAAGCTTGTCATGGGTCTTGGGGACAAATAAACCCTCTCCTGGAGGCGGAAAATAAAGAGTCTGTGTGTTTTGCATTTCTTTCTGACCAGAATGATTGGTGACAGGTGTTTCAGGCTGACTGACAGTGTTGGTTGGACTGCAGGCACACACTTAGAGCCCAGATTGCATCCTGGCTTCACACTAGTGCCTATAAAGTCAGGCACAGGACTCAAGTGAGGAGAACTGGCATCTCTTGTAGCTTTTCTGCTTCTCCTGCTTTTACACAAGCAACCTGGGAGTAGTGTGAATGTAGTGAGCACGGTCTGTAGGCCTCCACCCCTCCAGGAAAAACTTATTTATTGTTCACTCAGCCTTGCATTTTGATGAAAGTGCAACGTGGAGGAGACCTGAGTCCAAGATCAACAAAGGCAGCACTGGGCATTTCAGCCACTGCCTTTGAAACAGGCCTTGACAATACCGGAGTTGGGAATCCCCACTGTTCAGCCTTCTTTATAGTGTTAATATACTGTCCAGAAAGAAGAGAAGCAAGAAATTGCTCAGATCTCATCTTTCAGATTTCATCTTGCATCTAGAGTGCTGCAACAAATTGAACTGAAATGGGCCCCTTCGTGGCTTCTGAGCTCCCATGCAAAGCTGTCCTGGGCCCCTTCTCCCCTCGTGTTGCTGAAGGTTATAATGTCAAGTGAGTGCATGAAGCAGGCTGGTTGGGCACAAACACGTGTGCTTCTGAATTGCACAAGTGTCCTGCTAAGGGTGGACTCTGCTCTCAGATGAATTAGTTTATAGTGTTTCAAGCTGGAGGCTGAGGTAGGTAGTGAGTGCCTGCTGATACAGGATGAGGTGAGAAGAGATGTCTGCTCTGCCTGGTCACTAACTGGCTGTCCCCAGGACCCATCTTGCTGAAGGATCAACAGGATGAAGAGAGGTGGGCTTGGGGGAAGCGGAGTTCCTGGCTGGCCACCCCTTCTAGTCCAGGCTTTAGGGGAAGGGGGTCCTACTGGTGACAGCAATATTTGGTCAGTGCTACGAGCAAGGAATTATTGATTATCATATCACATGTGCAAACTTTGCAACACCAGTAACGAGTCATGCTGTTTTTTAGTATTTCATAATATTAGTGGAGTTCAGAGTTGTACGGCTCATCCTCAGGGATACATTGGGAAGAGTGCTGAAAGTCTAGGAGGGCAAATGTGGGTATCATGTATCAAGTTACACTTTGAGAAGAGTTGCAAAAGTCTTTGACTTCCAGGAAAAAAAACCCAACCAAAATAGTAAAATGCACAAAGGGGCTCATTGTTTTATAGCGGAATAATAATAATCAAAAGAAATTAATCTCAGACCTACATAGTAGAAAAAATCTGGCACCTGCATTAATTTAAAGGCTGCTTGCATCAATAGTCTCCACTCAATACACTGAAGCAGCTGGAATGCATTCTCATGTTGCAAAAGACCAAGCATTCAACAATTTCCATATCTTCGAGAATTAGCAAATAATTTTTTTTGTCTTTAATCTTTTTGCATCCAGGGATATTTCGTGCTAAGAAGGCTGGGAAGCATGTGGTAGCAGATTGTCTTGCCAGTTGGAATTCTCCAGGGCACCAAGGGAAATGCTGAGGAACAGGGACTTCTGATTCCAGGTCTGCCACTAGTTTTGCTGATCGTCTGAGTATTTGGTGCTGCAGTGTTAGAGCATCCTTTCTCAAGAAATGCAGCACAGCAGAGAGTGAACGCGTGCTACAGTGTTCACATCTGGCATTAACATATAAAATTTGAGGCATATCAGCTTTCTTCCAGTACCACTAAATTAAAAACCTGTGGCATAAGGTAAACTGACAAGTGCAAAACTTCTTGGGTGGGAAATTTTAAATGGTTACAAATGCCTCCTGAAAGCTGCTTCTGGAAGAATGTTACTGAGCAGGGCTGTCTGCAGGCACATTGCCTAACCGTGTCAGGGACAGCTGTCCTATTGCTGTAAGGGGTATCACTTTTTGGAGGAAATGTCCTGTTCTGGTGGCTAAAACAGCACTGCTGCACAGAATATGAGTCAGCAACCAGTCTGCAGAGCTGCCGTGTAAAACAAGCACATCTCTGCTCATGTTGGAGGAGAGGACTGGACAGCTGCAGTTCACTGCTGCTTTGCTGGGTAAGGACATGCATGCTGATAGCTACTGGCTTCCATATACGTTATCTCTGTGTTGGGCAATGTGTTTCTAATCTGAATTTGTAGCTCCTGGGATGTCTCAGCTGGGTTAATGCACTGGATTCTCCTCTCTGGAGACCTTGTTTCTTACTTAATTTGAGGTACTTATTCATTTTTTCAGGAACAGGACTTGGTCTAAATAACAGACTTTCTGCTGGACTCTGAGGTAGGTCAACAGTAGTTCTGCTGGTCATCTAAGCTGCTGTGTTATCCGATTATGGGCTCTTAAGTTTTTGATCATACAGACTGCATTGAAGGAGCATTGAAAAAAGGTAGCGGAGAGCTTGACTTGCAAGGTGCTACCTGCTAACACCCCTTCAAAGCAATAGGAGCTGGAGTGTACAGCATTTCTGCAACAGCAGGTCTCCTGTGAGATATAAACGTCTTGCCTGCTCTAGATCCTGTGTGGGACTCCAGTCCTGATGGCTGGAGTAGAAAAGCAAATATGTTTGCAGGATATTGTGAACCACAGATAAAGTAGAACTGCTGGAACAGAATGAGACCATCTTGGTCTCTCCAGCACTGATACTTGTCTGCTCGGGTAGGGGCAAACTTGACCAGCGTGTGTCCAGGCTTAGGTTTTTGTTCATGCTGAAGTTAGGTTGCAGCCTATGTTGTGTTCAAAGAGAAATGCAACTTCTATCATAATGACCGTACTTGTTCCCTGTCGATGTTGGCATCTATTGGCCGTTGTCCATGCTGCGTTACTATGCAAGTGTTACATCTCTATTAATATCTTTGATGATTGCATGAGATATCCTGCCATTTATAGTACTTATGTTGCAAATGTAGTCCTGCATGAAGGCACTTAGAAAGATGTGTTATGGCTGTAGAGACCCAAGTGATCAATAGCTTTTAGATTACTGTGTCACTAAACAGCAGGCTGAGACATGGAGAGGCACTGTTACTTTAGGGATGAGAGATTTTTAGAAAATAAATCAATAGTGAATACAGGCTGATTGGTTTCCAGTTCAAATAATTCCAAGAAAAATGGAGCCCAGGGGAAATAATGCTGTTCATACTTGGAAATAAACAACCCGCGCTTGCTTTTGTTTATGCATTTGGGTCACTACTCTTGAAAATGGAGAGCAAGCCATGGGGCAGGGTGTTGGACTGGAAATGGGGAACCTGTGTTCCGCTTTGGGCGCTCCCAGAGAATCTTTCTCTACATCTTGCCCAGGTTCCCTTTGCTGCTTCTCTCTGTCTCTGTGTACACAAAACCTTCAGCACATGGGGACTGGCAGGTATGATTCCCAGTGATAGCCCTTTTGGGCTTAACAGAAATGTAATCAATAACAAAGATTCAGGAAGGGGATTTAGCTTTCAAAATGCCTCCCTTTTTAATACTCAATTGGCCCTGAGCTAAATGACGATTAGTAGCTGTCAGTGTGCAGGATGGTTTATAGACAGATATGACATAAAGCTGCCAGGGAAGCATATCCTGCTGCCTCTCCAGGAGGCTGCTGTAATGTCTTGAAGGTGTGTTTGCGAGGTATGGGCTTGCTACGCTGGTGTGTGAGAGTCCCTGGAGCAACCTGCTGTTCCCTGCTACCTGACCCCGTCCTGGCTCTCATCCCTGGAGACTTGAGGTGAGACTGTCAATGAGTGGTGACTGGAGGAACACATCTTTCCCTTGGAAGTGGGGACAAAGGAAGTTTTCTGGAGGTCTTCCAGCACTTCAGGGATTTTGTGGTTTTCACTGACTAGGGACACTCCTATGTGAGCTTGAGGCACCTTTATTTACTTTTTGTTCCAGTCCAGGACCTGCCTCATTCTCTGCACTGAATCTTCCTGAAAGGTCATTTGTGTGTGTTCTTCAAGGACAATTTGGTGACAATACAATTTGGTGACAATGCACTGTTGCCTGCCACTTCTGGGACACTGTGAACAGTGAGTGAAGGTCCCTGACATTTTGCTATAGTGTTGGTTTTATACCTACTGGTCTCCAAAGGCACTCTTTTGTCTTGGAGTGCGCTGCTAAGCTGGGAAGTCCTGGAAAGCTGCCACTGGAGATGCGCAAATTGTGCAGGACATTTCCTGGAACTGTAGCACAGCTCAGCAGCTCAGGGGTGGCTCCCATTCATGCAGTCGTGGCTGAGGAAGGGCAGGGATATCCTACCTTAAGAGGACTGGTTGAAAACATTTGAAAGAAAAAGTGAGAGGAACTTGAACGTTGTGCTATCATGGGGTTCTCTGTCCAAACAGGTGAAGGAAGCTGGATGCTCTAATCTGACTTCTGTGCTTCTGCTTAACAGAGGAGGCTTGTTGAGGTGGCAGGGTAAGGGATAGTACTTTGGTCTAGGTTTTATGAGACCTGGAGTTAAGTCACCTTTTCTGCCCTGTGTCTGTGTGACACACACAACTACCTCACCTGGCTGTAGGCTCTGTGTGCCATGTGGAGAAAATAGAATTCCCCTGCCTCAAAAAGACTGAAAAATAAGTGTTTTGAGGCACTGAGATAAGGGAAGCTATATAAGCATCTAAGACAAATAGATCTGCTCCCACTGAATTCAGTGGCAGAACTTTTAATGGGAGCAGGATCCGAGCCCCATCTGATAAAGAATTTCATCTGGATTGCATATGGGGGCAGGCATTAAAGGACCCATCTAAGGATCTCCCCTCTGGAGTACATCTATAAAAGACCCTCTGTAGTTGTGTTCAAAGCTCACAGTAATGCCAGTCTCCTTAGGACAATTCACTTAGATCATTCAGAAACTCTTTCTTGTCTAAGCCCTGATGCTCTCCCCCAGTGGAAGAATGTGGTTGAAACTCCCATGCAGGGAAGACTGGAGATTTGTTTTTTATTTGATCCCAAAACATTAACAAATTGGACACATGTGTTTTGAGACAAGAGCCCGCTCTTATTCAAGCCGATGCAGAACTCTCCTTGATCGCAGCAGGATCAAGCTCTTAAATATTGCTTGTACCTTTTTGGAATACCTGCCTCTAAATGAAACTGACAGGGACAAAATAATTCTGGATTTATACTCCTTGACTGATTTGTAGCCAGAGAAGTTTGCAGACCCTCCCTCTTGTGGCAAGGGAGTTCATAGTCTAGTCGCTGAATGAAAGACCAAGGGCAGGTATCACTGTGCCCTCTCTTGAGACACGTGAAACTCAATGCCGTATGTTACCATTTTTTAGCATTTAAGTGTCTTTAATTCTCTCATGAGACCATTGCTCCAGTAAGTGCGTTGCCTCTCATGTAGTGTGATTTTCTTCCTCTTCAGGCTCAAGTACTGACAGGTGAGTGTAGGAAGCTATTCAGCAGAAACATATGCCTTGAATATGTTAAAATTCCTTGTAAGTCACTTGATCAATGTGCTGTATTTGTGTCCCCTCTGTAACTTTGCCCTAAATTCATATTCATCAACAGAGGTTGCTCGGTACTTAATGGGACACTTGGGCATTGAGTGAAGGGAAGGGACAATAAGCAAACAGGGTGAAGAATGAGGACAAATGTAGATGAACTTCCTCAAACAGGCACAAAATGCTCATTCCTGAATAAAAAATGTGAAAAGGTCAAGTGCCCCCAGAGGTTTCTATTGTGACAGGCACTTAACCCCTTCACTCCTGGTTATCTGCTTCAGCTGCTGGGCCACTCAGTGCACAAGTGCCATTAGCATCAGTGGAATGTGGGGCCGGGGAGCTACACAGGATAAGGGCTGGATGAGACCCACCTCCCTTCCAGGCACTGGGTTAGGAGGAAATAATCCTTGTGGACACTGACCGTGTCAGTAGCTGTGTCTAGAGATAATTATTTCCTAACATGTAACCTTTTCATGGTCAATTGCTCCAGTATATTAGACAGAAATGTGATTTCCTTCTATCTTCAGACACACAGGAGTTCTTGTCCTTCCCACTTTAAGAGCATAAGGTATCAAGTGCACTGACAACCCAGTGCTCTCTGACAAAGATTATTTCTATTTTGCTTAAAGAGAAAAAAGAGATTTGCTGCTCTTCCTTGTTGTTGAGCAGAAGGGGATGTAGGGTATACGCCCATTCCCATGGGGTTTTTTTTGGCAGAGAGATATTTCCCTTTAAGAATCTAATACTAATTAGGCAACTGTCAGTGTTTAGAAATCTTCTGCTCCACCAGATTTTCTGCTTGTTGACTGATTTTGGTTTACCTTTCCCTGGCTTCTGAGGCTTCAGGGTATGCCCCTTGACACATCACCAAGGCATCTGAAGAGGCAAGATCAGCAGAGTATGTCAGTACAGCCACTCAGGAAGCATCAGGTTTTATATTGTCAGGGACATCAAAATAAGCAGCCAGGGGTGAAGACAGTTCTCTTGCATGACCCTATGAGCCCTGCCTGCTCTTGCCTGAAGTACGTCCCACAGAGGAAGCTTCACTGGTTGTGGCTGGTGTGAGGAGTGTGAGGGAGTACGTTGTTCCTCCTCCTTCACTCTAAATATTCCTTCTTGCATCCCTGTGCTGCAGCCTGTTCAGAAGAGGCTTGGGCACACCACCCAGAGTCCTTGTGTTTGAGACAGTGCCTTTTGGGAATGACATAAACAAACTTACTCATCTAACCGCTTGGAGACAGCTTGTGTGGACTGCGCTGAGCAAAACAATGACACAAACCCAGCGAGTGCTGCTAAGCGTGATTCATAGCCAATATTTTTTACAACCTGCTTCTTGTTTTGTAACAGTACTTAATTGGTTTAAAAAATACAAAACTAGGTCAGTTTGCTATTGGGCCTTGTAAGACTGTTTAGGTAAATTTCCAGACTTCATCTGGAAGTTAATTGGAGCCGAACTTAGGAAAAATATATATTAATATACCCACAGTCTCATGTGAGGAACTTGTAGGCAACGATTTGGGATTCAGAGCCATACTCCTATTTCTAAGACTAAATTCAAAGCCGTCGTTTAAAACCAAGCTTGCACACGCGTATGCCCTGATCTTTAATTAGGCAAAACTCCCACTGACATCAATAGGAGTTTGACTTGAATAAGAACTGCAGGATCAGGTCCATAATTTGGTACCTGGGATTTGATTAAGCAGCTGAATTACTAGAACAGTTTCCCCATGAGTATAATTGCCTAATTAATTTTTAAAATAGCTAAGTTCAGCACTGAATATGGTGCACCTCTTGCTGCATGAAATGTATGCTCTTTAATCCAAATTGATAAAACTGTTTGCAAGGGCCTGTAGAGTTTATTTTACAGTTTAGTAGCACTGTTTATTTAAAGTTCAAACTCAGCCACCATTATGTTAAAATATCCTGTCTTAGAAAATATGCTCCTGTAATAGACTTTACTCATGTCTAGTTTAGCTATTAGCATTTCAAATGTATTTTAAAGAGCGGTGCCATGTTGCTTCTTAATTCTTGAGTTCTGGCTGCTGCAACTTATATTGCAGGTGGGAAACGGTCTGGATGCTGATGAAGAAGATATTCTCTAACGGGATTTTTAATTTCAATGCTTTGGAAAAAAATTTTTGTCTTATCAATAGTCTTATTTTATGGTTTATGGTGCCACAACATAATCCCTGTGGTAGATTTATATATATTTAAAGGCAGTGTATATCGTTTGCTTTTTGCTGAATTTTCAGTCTAGTGCTATAGTTGATAAATTTGCTGAGGAAGGACTTGTTTTCACAACTGAAAGGGTTTTTTTTTTGTTTTAACAGATCTTGCTATGTCAAAGGAATAGAGAGATCATACATGGGTTTCCTAGGTGGAAAAAAAAATGCAGAAGGAATTGCAGTACTAAAAATGAGAGAAGCTGTTCTCCCTAAACATATGCCTGTGGGTGTTTATATATGTGTATGTGTATAGAAACAAATAATTAGACTTGCAGTTGGCATAATGCATAATGTCTACTTATGCTATTGACAGTTACTTAATAATACACATTCTCTTATTCTCTCCAGTTGAATTGTTAAGGCATTACTGTGGGAATTTTCACTTTCTGGGCATGGTAGCATTACTCTAGGACTAGCTGGTTTTGCGATGTGCTTCTTGACTGGCTGGAGTGGCCCTTATTTAGGAACTCCATCCAAGCATCTCCTGCAGAGAATGAAACTATCAGCTGTCCTCGAAGTAATGCTCCACACTACAGCAGCGCCTAATGGTGAGTCCTGCATCTTTGGTGAACCTTTCAGGGTGATGGGATCTTAGATTTTAACAGGCAGAAAATATGGCTACAAGTTTAAATTCCAGCGTATAACCGTGTAAGCGGGATGCTGTTAAATGTACTCCTTGGACAGGTAGGTTTGAAGCTCTTAGCAACATTTCTGCTCCTTTTTAAGGCTCCGAGGATGCTGGATAGGTAAACAAGACTCAACTCTGAAATTGCAGCCACAATCTGAAATTGGCTGAGGTCTGCAGTCTTCTATCTTTCAAAATGATAGCCTTTTCTTTTGTTCCTCCAGTGTCAGAGCCTTGCCCACAAAATAAGCAGTCCTGTACCCTTGAAAATTAGCAATTGGGTCCACCCAAAATGATGAGATGGTTTTCAGAATGGTAAGATTATCTTTTATGTTTAAATTGGAGTTCTTTTGAAGGCTACCCTGCTGTCTTGGTTTGCCAACTTTTATTTTGCATTCAGTTCATGTTTTGAAGATTTTCTGTGAGGATAATAGAAAGGAATCGAAAGAGAAATAGAATAGAAACTTTCAGCTTTTGTTTAAAAAGAAAATAGATAACTGTCTGTCTTGCTGCCTTTTGATTCCTGCAGCTGAAATTCTCTCAAACATCATTATTTAGTATCGTTAGTGAGGACTATTGTCTAGAAGTGATGACTCCTGGGTTGGGATCTAGATTTTAAATAAAATTTGGAGGTGTCTTGGGTTGCCCCTGCCCTCATTAACTAGTACTGAAACTCACAGAGGAGACTGCAGTGTCTGGAAGTGTAAAAGGTAAGAAGGGAGGCAAAGCCTGTTTATGATCATTTAGTCTGCGATTTGCCTCCCAAAGGTTTGTGAAGCGTCGCACCCCTTCTCTCTGTGGCACTCTGACCTCCTCTAGCGGTGGCTGGGCAACCGAGAGCCCCTCGCGGCTGCTGGGCTGGGGTGACTTGCTCTGGGACCTGGAGATTGTGCTCTCAGGGATCTGCTGGGGTGGGAGGTTTGCAGTTCCCTCAGCTGAGTTTTCATCTTCTGCCTTGACTTTTCCTTTGGATGATGCCAGGAGCTCCTTGCTGATGTTTGTCACTCGGGAGCCCAAGAGATGTGACAGTGGAAGGCTGATAGCTCCTATTAGCCATACTTATTTCTAGTCTGTTTTTCTAAAATATAAAACCAGCAAAGAACAAATACCAAGAGTTTTCCATCTCCCCTCTTTTTAAAATGCAAACATGGGGAAAAGAGCCAAGGTTCAATTTCTCCTCAGATTTACAATCTTCGTAACTGCGGATGTTTGAAAAATCAAGAGTAACACCACAAAGCGGAGAGACGTCCGTGTATCTCGTTCTCTTTATTGTCTTGGCTCACTTGACCCTGTTGGGGATGTGCCCTTTCATTGTTTGCTGCTGTTGGTCCTGCGAGGGCAAACAAAGGCAAATAAGCTCTGTATAAGGCAGCTTGATGAGGGACCAGCTGTGTTAACTGGACCAGCCCCTGACTCAGTGTGGCTGTGTAGGGATGCAGCTCTAATGTGCCAGGGAACATCTTTTTCCTTTGCCTGGGAGCACTTCTTGCCTTGAGGCTGAGTCTTGTGTGGAGGGTGCAGTTAGTGGTGGGGATACTTCCCTCTGAGTCACAGACGAATGAGCACAGACTTACTGGTCTAGAGGGAAGAGAAAAATGGAACTAAAACTATTAAGAGCTGCTGAATCACAGCCTACTATAGCAGGAGGGCAAGAGATGGTTTCTCCTGTGGTCCCTTTCACTGGGCAGAAGGCAAAAATGTGCAGTCCAGTGGTCCTCACCACAGGCTCTGGCATGCCAAGTTGTAATACTCAAGAAAGCAGAGACGGATTTAATCAAAATTGTGCAGAGTAGAAATGGCAGGACTGGATCTAGGGGGGCTCTGCCTCCCAGCGCTCTGGACTCTTACTTTCAAGATTATTAATGAAGGACCAACTCCAAGAGGGTGGTACATACAGGATCTTTCTCTCTGAAACCCTAATGGCATTCCAGTTACTGCCCTGGAGTAGTTTGGTTGTCAAAGATCTCTTTTCTAGCTGGCAGTCCTTTCTCCTTCCTCTTCGTAAAAACTCGATGCTTTCCCTAGTCAGTGAAGGTATCTTTGTTTTATCAGCATAAATATCTCCTGAAGCTTAAACAACTGTTTATTTGTTTTTTTCCTAAACTTTTTTTTTGGTCAAACCTAGGTGAAATGTACGTTTTAAAAAGTAAGGGTAGCTGTTGGGTTTTATTACTGTGATTTCTTCTACCTCAGATGACTTTTACACTGCAGAAATGCTGGGAACAACAAGAACGCAACAGATTTCAGCTCTGTGTGTGACTGCGGGGAAAACAGTTCACTGTGGTAAATAGGGGCTTCATTCTGCTTTTGTTGCTTTAGCATTGCAACTGAGGAAAATACTTAATACAAGAGTACAGGTGAGGTAAAGACTATGAAAGATCCATAAAGTGTTTAGGGCCTGCCCTAAAAATGACTTTTATGTTGAAGCTACACTCTTCGTAAGCTTCCACGTTAATGATAGGTTTGGTAGCGAGACAGAGCTGAGAGCTGATATCTTCCAGTCTCTGAAGCAAACCTCAAGCAGGCTAAAATCATCTGGGCTATCTGGTGTCTAAATTATGCCATCATATTGTATGTGTGTGTGCGGATATTGACATTCCTGCATTCCTCTTCTTCGAAGAGAGCAAAAGGGAAGAATAATTCTCCAAGATAAAGCTTCCTTTGCTGTGCCTCCATATTGGTTTCAGTGAATTCAGATCTCTTTCCTTTTCTTGGGAGACTGGAGGCAGTGTTTAAACTGAAGACTTATCGAGCATGGCAGTCCTGGGAAATTTTCTGAGCCCCCAGCAAAAATTAAATATCAGTACATTTCAGTCTGCTTGTCTGGAATATTTGAGGAACTTGGTTTTTTTTATTAGAGCAGTTGAAGACCCTGGAGAGAAATACAGAACTCATCCTTCTTCCTGTGAAATAAACAGGATCAAATACGTATTGTTGCTGCATTCTAGTACTTTTTTTGCCATCCTTTATTGCACTACTAAATATCTTTCAGTTTGATTAATCCTTGCAGTTCAGAGAAATTTGGTTTTCATTCTATTGTGATCACCCTGTCTGATCACCCCTCCAGAACAGGCAATAGGCTTATCCCGAAATGCATGAATTTGTTTGAACGAGGGTGTTTTTCTAAACAGTTTGCTTTGTCTTCATTGAAAAACTGTAGTGATGGATCTGCATCACTGACACCTGTGGTGAATGACTTACTTCCAGCCTAGTAAGACTGTGTTTAACTTCAGTTTCTGTTAGGCCCTTGCTAGACTGGGAAACTCCCTTATCACAGTTTGGTTCCCATGTAGGTGTGTATGAACCTAGGCTTTGATAAGCTAATTGGACTGAAGTCTCTCACTAAAATGCATCTCTCATCCTTTAATCATCCGTGTGGCTCTGTTCTCAGCTGCTCTGAATTTAAAGGGATATATTCAGCTATACCCCTCTGCCAGTTCCTTCTTTCTTGCTGTGCTCTGTGGTTTGCCTTTAAATATATTTGGAGGTGGGAATATCTGCATATCTGTACATTATCGAGGTCCTGGGAGGGCCTCTGGATACTGCCTTAATAAATGTGTTAAATAGTAAAGCCCAGAAGAGATGCTGCTTTAACAGTACTTGCGTGTACCAGCAAGGAAATAAAGAGAAGATGCAGGCAGTCTCTCCCCTTGCTTAGCCAGCTGGAGGCATGGGAGGTACTTTAAAGACCAGCTGTTGCAAAATCATCATATTTCTTTTATAAATACATAGATGGTGAGAATCTGTGGCCCTTCGATGTTGTGTTTTTTTTCCCCTGCAAAATGCTGCTGCCTTCTTCTTGAAAGCTGTGAGAGATCCCCAAATCTTGCAAGGCAGAAAAGCTCAGGGAGCTCTCAGAAGATGTTGCTGCTTTTCCCTCTAACCTCTTACAGTCTCTGCCTTTCCTCTGTTCTTTTTTCTTTCTTTGCCAGCAAGACGCTGTGTGCAGTCTTCTGTGAACCTTTGTGGACCAGATTTCTCCCAGGTGCCTTTTTTCCTCCTCAGTAGCTGCAGAAGAGGCAGTGGATCTGAGGGTGAGATGTGTTTTATGATTTATGACACTTTATAAAGTGCATTTCACAGCAGGATTGACAGAGCTGGAGATGGAAGTCCACCCAAGACCAGGGATACAGAGGCAGGTAGGGGATGGATGTGGCCCTGGAGACTATCCCTGTGCCTTGGAGGCACCTGTGGAGTGAGGACCCCTCTGCATGCTCAGTCCTTCTTTCCCTACGCAAACTGTCTGCTGCAAGGGAAGGATTAGTGCCAGGTGAGCCCAGGATCTGTCTCTGCCGAGAGCTGTTTTGAATGCAGTGGTTTCGTTTACATCACTGATATTTCTTCAGAAGCCATGGGAGGACTCATGCATGTGATGGGCTCCGTTATCCAGCTGTTGATCTAAAGCCAGGCTTATTTTGACAGCCTCACATCCTTCTCCGTGGGCTCCTGAAGGCAGGGCTGTCAGCAGTTTCCCAGTGTGAGGGAGATGGGCTTTATTCTGTGTTCCCTTGGCACTTGGGTGCTCTGTTAGATACTTCAAACAGGGCTCTTTCCCACGGTTCTCCTGTGCTGGTCACCGCCTCTGCTCCTTTCTTGCCTGTGGCCTCAGGGCTGCAGCTCTCCAGCCATCTATTTATATGGCCCTCATTTGTCTTAGTTTTTTTGGCACTTATATGGCTCCCATTGGCCCAGGACCTAAATGCCTTCCAATCTTTAATATATTTATCTTTACACATGCAGGCACACACGCATACCTGTGAGGTCAGGAAGTACCATTGCTCCTATTGTACAGATGGAGAACATTAAATGGTAACGGGTAAACTGGGAGCAGGTGGTGGTGGTGATGATGGAGAAAATGGCAACACAAGAAGTAGTTCATCAGCCACAGTGCAGCAATGGGAATGCTGGTAGCTCCATGCGTACGTGAGTGTTGTAGTCAGTGGACTGTGAGGTCCCAGTCATGTCCTATCCTTCTTCTGGCCTCTTCCATCTTGAATCTTGTTTTAAAATATTTTTGTCCCAGTGATTTCATAGGTAAAGCTTCTTTCAAATAACCCAGCCGGGATGGAGATGGAAGTTGGAGTCCTCTTAGTCTGACTGTGGGAGCAAAGGATCTTTTAATGGCAGGATCCTTCCCTCTTGTTCACTGTGTTTGCTGTTCTTGGAGGGGGTTTGTACCCCTCTTTTCCATGGCTTCAACGTAGGCAGAGGACCTGCAGTCTAAATTGCAGCCATCAGCACAGGGTTCGCTTTGTTTTGCTAGAGCCCTCTGAACTGCCTGTCTGCTGGGGTTGGAGTTTTTGGCAGCTCATACACAGCAACCCTATTCCTTGGCAGTAGCTTTCCATTAGCATTTCCCAAAGATGGCAATGCTGCCAAGCATATCTCCAAACACTCTGCAAACTCGAACAATTAGCGATGTCTTCAGGACAGAGAAAATGTTTGTTGCATTTAAGGAGATAAATCAAAATCTGTTGGGTTCAGTGGTGATGCAGTTTTCTTGAAGTCAACAGTGTCTTCTCCTGTACTTAAAGCTGAGCAAGTGCAAAGCATCTGGCTGAGCATGAGCCGGAGCCGCATGCCTGGAGCTGCTGTGTGTGAATTGCGAGGGGAGAAGTCAGGTGGCTGGATCTTGGGCCCATGCCTGGCCAACAGACCACGGTGCTTAATTAGTGCAGCAGCTGTTCTCCGTTAGCAATGCTTTCCTTAGGCGCCTGCACTAATGTTTGTGATAGCAGCTAAGGAGAAAAAGGAGGAGGAAATTGCATCTATATTTAATTAATGCTGCATTCATATTTTATTGTGGAGAGCCCTTAGGTGCGGGAAGATTCTCAGCGAGAACAATTGCTTTTGAGTGCTGAAGACATTGTATGGTGCTGAGGAGGTGAACTTTGGTCTTAAAAACAAACCCAAATTCCTCCCAGGGTAACCTGGGAAAGCCCAGGAACCCTCTACCACTCACTTCCCAGCCTCAGGCTGAAAAGCAAGTGGCAAATTTGCTGATAATTCATATTTGATTAGGTTTAATATCTTCTAATATTGTGAGTGATAAAGGCTTGGTGGGCTGCAGACAAACATCGCACTGATTATTTTTTCCTTTTGATAAGCTACCAGGCTTGGAGGGGTTTTCTCTTCGATTCTCTGAGCTTACTCCCCTCTTCCAGCTGCGTGCTGTGTTTCTTCTCTTCTGTCTCTGAATCCCAGCAAGGAGATGCAACGTGTCGTTAAAATGGACGTCACGTTCCTGTCCTGCACGGTTGGATTGTTGTGGCTGATGGTGGGTCCGAGGTGGCCCGTGGAGCTGGTAGGATTGGTGTTGGCAGCCAGTCAAGCTTAGAGTGTGCGAGAGATGCCTGTTTTCCTGGAGTGGCCTTGACTGCTTTTGAGGCCACCTCGAGGCATTGCTCGCGGGGATGTCTGGGTGATGCTGCACGGGTGTAAAACTGAGGAGAGCCAAGCCAGAGGTGCAGCAGCAATGCCAGCACGTGCTTTTCTTGCTGGAGGCTCTGATCCTACATGCAGAGGGGTTGCTGCTGCTGTTGCTTGCTGCAGCAGCAAGGCAAAGGCAGAACTGCTGTCAGCACTCACCCCTCTGTCCTCATTAGGAGCAGGCTTGGGCCAGGAAGGAGACGTTTTATAGTCCAGTCAGAAAAACATAAAAAAATAGCCTTTGAAAGACCATGTGTCGTAATAGCCCAAGCCTCTTAAAAAAATTATGTACACATCCTTCATGCATCATTAAGTATCACTGTTTCCTTTAGTTAGCAAGCAGTATAGCTCTGCTTGTACTTTGCAAAACACATTACAGATCATCCTGCAAAACGTTGTTATAGTCTGTGGTTTTCATTATAACAAGCCTATGCAAACAATTATTATCCAAACAAAGCTAAATATGACTTAATCTTTAAATCCTCCTCTTCCTCCTCTCACTGATTTTGCATTTTTTGCTTGGTAGTGTCCGAAATTCAGAGGGAAAGGAAAGCTGAAGTCAGAAGCATTTACAGAAAGGAGCTATTCTGCCTTCCTAAAACTACAAAAGAAACATTTGTTGCCTCAGATAACTCCTAAGCAAACTGCTGTCAAAACAATTAGTGTTATTTTTCTATTATCCTCCTATTTGAGAGTAAATAGCCATTTCATGAATATGTTAATTACCTGGTAGGTTCAGAAGATAAGTGGATGGTATATCTCCAGAAGTGATAATAAAGCTTCTATTGTGTACAAAAATTGCCAACAATGATTTTTTCCATGTTCTTGGGGTCAGGTGATTGCGGTTAAACTGCTCACAACTGGACCCATTCTGCTTTGATAACTTAAATATTTAACAAAAGAAACATGATTTTGTACAAATGAAGATTCTTTTTTCCCCCACTCTGTTTTTTTTTTCCTTTTTTTTTCTTTTAATGAAAACAAGCGGGTGAGCAGTCAGAACCACAGAGCTACAATAGCTGAACATTTAAATCCTGTTGTATTTCTGTATTAAGTTTTAAAGGCTAACAGAGAGATCCTGGGAAAAAAAATCACTTATGTAGGTACTGAAAGATGACATGTGTGTGTACTGTTGAATACATCATGTTTTCAAATGTAAAGTAATATTGGACTATTCCACTTAAATGGGACTAAAAATTATTTGAGTTTGTCAGTAGGAGCTGCAGGTTACTAGGTAGGTATGTTTGTTTATTTTTTAAAATAATCCAAATATTTATTTTAGTGAGAGTGTCTGGAGAAGCAGAAAAGTGCTGGGTTTCCTTTTGGAGATGTGTACATTTAGGACAAAAATTCAATATTCTGCAAAGTTGAATGCGCCATTGTGCCAGATAATTAAAATGTAAATTTAAGTATCTATGCCCGCTTTGTGATTTTTTTAATACTTTTAAGTTAGTTGTCTTTTAAAACATGTGGTCAGCTGTTGTATTCACATATGGTCAAATGATCAAAGTCTGAACTCCTCTCTAATTGTCCCCTGCTGCTTGTCTGCTCTGTCCATGATCAAGGCCTCAGCAGGTGATAAGAAAGGCATGAGAACAGGCTGGAAGGAGAATGAACTACTGAGGGGCCCAAGCTGAAAGAAATAAAGACTTCCAGTACATCACCCTGACAGTAAAGAACCAAGAAAAAGTGAAGTCTGGTTAGTTCTTATTTTTTCTTTCTTTCTCGCCTTTCCCCCCCTCCTCGCTCACCAATCTGCATATATTTTTTTAAAGGCAAAATGCAAATGGAGATAGTCTCTGTGTATTCTCAGCTCATATAAAAGACAGAACCAAACAGCCCACTGCAGACATGTTTATTTACTTGCTGGGAGGAGGAAGCTGCTAAGTCACACAGTTTATAGTATTTCACATGTTTGTGGAAATCATTGCAATTCTTTTCACTTGTGCTTGTCATTGTTTGCCTGGAGTTCACTTTGCCAGATGGTTCTTTATTGTCACTGGTGTCCACACCTCGCTCTTGCATCACTTCAAGACCAAATGGTGTGAAGAGCTTTAATACTTAGAGGATTTAGTAAAAGTAAATCCACACTTTGTGGAAGGTTCATTCTCAGCTATTCAAGCAGGTCTAGCACTGATTCAGAGGGAATAGCTGACCCAAGGAATGAAGAAAGGGTGAAATAAATGAATTGCCTTTGCCATTCCTGTTTGTCCCCTTCTCTCTTGCAGTCAAAACACCAATGGAAAAATAAGGATCAATATTAGATTTAGATTGAGGAGTTAACAGTTAAAGAGAGGAAGGTGCATTGTCAGATTCCTCCCCCTCCCCCAGCCAGTGTAGAAAACAGTTGGCTGCATTTCTTAAGCTAAATTTCTTAAGCTTGCTGTAATGTATTTGTATGCATCATGTTTCTGTAACCACGTGAGGATTAATTTTTTACATGAATTTGCATGCAAATAGAGTACTCCCTTTTGCCTTCTGTAGAGTCATTTCTTGATGTTTGCAAACACTGTCACTCAGATGCAAGAAGTGCGATTGCCCCATTTTACAGATGAGGAGGCAGTGGCTGGCTGAGAAAGAAGTGGGTAATGTGCACACTGTCATTCACATACACAGGGTTGTGGAGCGATTTGTATTACATTATTAAAAATAGGCTTGAGTACCTATTTCTCTTAATTTTCAGATGTCTGAAGACTATTTGTCCAGGAATGAGAGTGGACAGAGACTGTGTGTGTCTCTGCATGGATAGGGAGTACTTTAGCAGGAGGCAGGTGTGAGAGGATTTAGAGGTTATTACGGAAAAATCCACGTGGTGATCAGACTATTACGTGGCTGCTGTAAAATAGGCAAACAGGTTAATGGGGTATATCCACACAAGAAAGAGCACACCCCACACCTCTGATGCAGTCCCTACAAGGAGGCAGAGCTGTGTCCAATGTCATAAGTTTTTTTTTCTAGGGACAGTGGCCAGCTCCAAAGGCTTCTCCAAGTGGACTGTGTGGATTTTAGGCAAGACGTCTCTCAGAGCGGGCTCATGGGATAAGGGGACACATCCCATAACTTCAAGGAGGGTAGTGGGGAAAGAGGAATATGATCATGTCTCTGCACAGGGCAAAGGGTGAGAGAGACTTGAAACAAAGGGTTTGGAGCATTTTGACCGTGAAGATTTGTGGAAGGGAGGGCCCCAGTCCTGCCGGGAGCTCTGCTGGAGAGTGTCTGCCTCAGCAGTGACCCACAGAAATGAAGTGCCCCATGGAAATCTCGGTGCTTTCCTTTCTTCCCTCCTGTGTTCCCTTCTGGGGTGTGAGCTGGTTCCACTTGGTCATGCTCAAGTGACTTCCTGAGCTGGGGTCGGTGGAAGTGCATCGCTGAGGAGGTGAAGCGCCCACCACAAGCTACGTTTAATGTGAGAATCGGTGGAGCCGTTTGCCTCTGAGTGCACTAAACAGAGAAGCTGCCAAGTGAGGGCAGTGAAGCAGGGTGTATGAATGAGCTTAAGAGACAGCTAGAGGGTTTTATGAAGGGTTGGGTGGGGAGGTGGAAGGATGTGGTGACAGAAGAGAGAGGAGAGGGTAAACAGAGCAGGCAGGATTGTTAGGCAGAGTGATTGGTTTTGCTACTAGTTCTTCATAGGAAGGCTGTGGCATAGCAAATGCAGGGGTGTATATTCTTTATGCTTCATTTGCACACTCAGGCTCTGTTTTTTTATAAAATAGGCAATGCTGGGCTATCCAAGTTCCTCTCGCTTGCCCAGCCCTTGGCTAATGTGAATGGAACCTGAAAGCACAGTGTTGCGGTTCCTGCTATTTGCTTCACAGCCCACAGTGGCTGGAGAGTAAGCTGTGGAAGGAGCCCTGACCTGGCTGTTGTGGCTTGTACCACTCCACCTTGATGATTGCTGAGTCATTGCAACTTCTTATCTGTGGTGCAAATGATGAAAGATTTTTGTTTTTAAGGGGAATTGTTGTGTTTGCTCTGCCTCTCTCCAGCATTCCTACCACATATGCTCATTTGCTTGTTAAATACCCCTGCCTAGTGAAGGCTGCATGATACTGCTTGGTCTGTGAGATGAGATGAGGTGCGGTTTAGTCAGCTGGAACAATTAGTTCTTGCTTGGTGGGTCTGTGTGTTTCTCTCGAGGTGGGTTTGACTACAGCTGCTTCTGTCTCATGCCCTTTGAGCACAATTTCAGAAAAGATGGAGTGGGCACACAGCTCCCCTACGTTGTGCCGGCATCTAAGATGATATCTCCAGAAGGTGTGAATTATCAGAGCTGAGTAGTGGGAATTCACCCTTGCCTGTTTAGGGTATCTCACACATCCCGTGTACTACTAGATCAATCCCTCTGTGGGGTACTGCTAGATGAGGGATGACATATAACCCTTCTGTCAGCATTTGCCATGCCCTAATGACCTTCCTGTAAATATTTATTGTCCAGAACATCTAGAAGTAGGAAAGATCTACCATGATGGCTGACAATGGGAACAGAGGCAGCCCAAGTTAATAAGCTTACAAATTTTATCTTCTGCCATTTGTTCCCTTGAGAATAAAACTGGCAGTGTCCAAAGAAAGCTGTGGAAAGTCATCGTTGCATTTGGAACTTTCTAAGCTAGTATGTCCTGTTTACCTTGAACACAGCTGAGAGGTTTATTTTCCACAGAGAAGACATAGCCTTGGTTGTAGACACTAGTGGGAAGGTAGAAGCAAATTCTATTTCTCTAATGGTACTTTTTGTAGAACACATTGATTTGCTGCACGTGCAACTACAGAATACAGCAGTACATTGAAAATCCCCAAATACACGTCAGGAATGTTGAGAAGCAATGGATGGAAATATCTTGTATGTAATACTTCATTAGCCTTGCATACTTAAAAGGTTCAGTGAGGAGTTACTGGTCACAACTACACAGTAACTGTGAATAAGCTCACATATTCTTATTTTTGTATTGGTTCAGGTTCCTTTACTGGCAAAAGCTTGTCTTTCTGCCAGCTTGTGGAAAGTTCCTGAGCAAAGAGCTCTCCACACCTGCCGCTGATGGTAGTTAGTGTCATGCTGTTTTCTTGGAAAATGTGTTTGGATGCTATTTTCTAGAATAAACAAGTTAAAGTGGTCAGCAAATAAAATAGATTCCTCCCACTTCTCTCCTTCCCCCACGTGCTCATAATAAGTGGCTGAGAAAAAAAAAAAGAGATAAGTGGTTGGGTGTCACTCCTACAAATGGTCAAGAAAATTACAGAGCCAACAAAATCAATTTCCAGCTTTAATAGTCCACAAGTTCTGCACAGCACTCCTGGGGCTCGAAGTAGGCTTTTAATCTCCGAAATTTTGTACGGAGGAGGAATGTGGAAAACAAGTAGTTTTTGGAGGAATCATGTACTTTGGGACGTTTGGGATCAACAGGAGGAGGTGTGTGGTTTGTTTTCTCATAGCAGTTTCGGATGGGACCTGTGAGCAGTGGGTTTGGTGGGAGGAGGGGAGGTGCCAGGCTCCCCTTCACACCTCCTTGCTGCCTTGTACCTCCTGTGATGTGGTGGGCTGTGACTCAGCCATCCCACCGCTAACTCCCAGCGCTGTGGGTCCCAGTTCCAGCACCCAGCTGGAAGGCAGTTGCTCCCGAAGCTCATTTTATGCTGCTTTATGGGTAACTGAAGGCGGGACCCTTATGTAGGAAGTGGAGTTAGGTTTATAACCATGCCTGCCTCTCAAGGACTGTTGGGAGAGCTCTTTGCTGTAATAGATTAAGGGAACAGCTTTGGGCCAAGAGGGCAGGCCCTGTGTGCTGCGGGACTTGTTCCTTGTAGCGCCCAATCCTGTAAGATGCTCCTGGCTAGGCTCGGGTGGAAGACAGTGTGAGCCCACCCTGTCCATGCCTGGGGTCTCCAGCTGACCAAAAAGGAAGGAGTGGAGTGGTCACTCCACTGGTGTGGATTGTTATAGGAGAAGGGAAGCAGGAGACTTCAGAAGCGACTCCCGGGAGGATTTTGGCTGTCGGAAGGTGGAAGGCGCTTTCTCTGCGCTATAGGTCAAGTGGTAGGGTAATGAAGAGAATAGTCCTAATGTGCATGAATGCTGCCTGTCAAAATGACTTTCTCCTCTGCAAATCTACTTAAGAATAATTGCCCATGTGCCACCCTGAAATGTATCTAGCAATTAAATGATAAGGTTAATATGTTACATGCACGGAGGCCAGGAAATTTGGAGGCAGCGTTGCCATAGCAACCGTAACTCTGTCCTCCTGGGCATCGGCATTCCTGTGGGGTCGGTCAGGGCACGGTTGTAGGGGTGGGAAACGCCGCGAGCGTGGTAGCAAAGGGGTGGGAAAAGTCATAAAAATGTAAAAATAAACCCAACTCTTTCATCTCATTTTGTGGTGTCAGTGGAAAAGCAGTAAAAGGTGAAGCTCCTCTGCATTATGCGCATTAGAGGGAGCGCTGCGGTGTTCACCGTCAGGTCCTGCCAGGGACTCTGAGCCTTTGCGAGGGCAGAGGCAACTTTGCTGGTGTTAGCCTCGACAGATTTCAGCTGCTCTTGGCTCGCTGGGAACACTGTGTTAAGTAGGGAAAGGGTATCTTCAAAATCATACCACTATTTGATTCCTACAGCTAAAATCATAGTCCATAAGAGTGGTGTCTGCTCCAAAGAATTATGCTTCCAAAAATGCTGCTCAGGCCTGGTCCACCAAGGAGAACATAAAATCAAATAGACTCAAAATAATACTGTGCCGTTAAGGGCGAGCCTTTGGCTCCCAAAGGGTTGTCCCGCTCTTCCAAACTTTGAAGCCACCTAATTTTGGTCTGAGAATTACAGAAGGTTTGCTTTGGCGCATGTTTGAGAGCATTTGTATAGGTGCAAAGTAGCTGCTTGTTCTTGGTGTTGGAGCTCTGCCCTCACCTCTGGCAGGTCTGGACTGTGACTAGAAGTGATAGGGTGTCATTACCCTTTGTGAGTCCCCCTTCCTTATGTCTGCAGTGTCGCTTCCAGATTTTGTTAGTCCAGATGATTTAAGGCTAACAGAAACCCCAACTGTGAATGATGTGACTTCTCTTGCCTACAAAATATAAAAGGAATTTGGTGAGGAAATGACAGCTTGGCTTTCTCTGATTTAATGAACTGAACACTTAAACCTCAGTACTTTGCAGACGTGATGATCCTTGGTTCAGTATCCAGGTCTCACTCCTCAATAATCTCTGAATCTATTGTTTCACTTTTGTGAAATGATTTTTTTTCTTTTTTTTTTTTTGTTGCTGTCTTCTCAGAATAGATCTGTGCTTAGGTATTACTGCAAAAAACAGGTAATTTTTTTAAATGAAAAAATGTCAGCTGGTTGCTGGCAGATACCTCTCATCTGGAAAAGGCTCTTGGCTCATATGCTGGTTATCCCTGCTGAGATAAAGCGAGCAACTGGAGCAAATGAAGCACTTGTGAAGTGCGCTACAGCTTCTCCCTGTAGTATGCAAACAAACTGCAAATCATCTGTGTTTCTGCAGGAGGTCCTTTATGAAAAGCAATGGGATGGAGAAGGAAATGGAGGGCCTGGGCACTGGTGAGATTATTTTCAGTGGAGGGCAACGTGCATTTGCTGTATGGTTGGGATATGATAATAGAAATCTGCTTTCCGTGGAATGTTGTGGCTCTCAGAGGCAGGAGATGAAAGACACAGAACGATACAGTGGTACAACTCAGGGCATTTTATTTTATATTAAGCCATCTTTTTTTTTTTTTTTGTAGCAAATGCATACCAAATGTGAGAGAGAAAGCCTATTGTGTTACCAACTTTAAAATTAAAACATGCACAGAGATCATGCAATTATTTTTATTGTACTGAGACATCATCCTAATATCACTTTGCTTTATGTGAATAAATTACATGTATTTGGCAATCATGTAGTAGGAATTTGACACGAGAAAGTCAGCAAAGGTACATGCTGACAATACCATGAAAGGCAATGTTTATAGAGAAGATATTTTTTATATACCATTGTTCAACGTCGAAACATGTTTCTTCAATTTAGATTTTTTTTTTTCTTTAAGGGTGCATGATAACTTAGTGGAGCATGGGGAACTCGGGATAGATATAACTTAAGCAGATTATCTAACTACATGCAGTACTTTGTTGTTTGACACACAAGCAGCTGCCATAGCAACTATAAGATCACAAACTCTTACTATACCTCTGAGAAATGACTTGTCTTTTAAAAAAGTGCAAGCATGTGGATTTGCATGTCAGCTTTATTTGACAGTAGCCATGACTTTTGAGGAGAAATGATATCTCCAAATGCATGCTTCTCTCCTGGTGGGATCTCTGTGGTTTGTTGCAATGATGCTATTTTTTTGCTTTACGGTATTATTTTTCATTATTTTATCTTTTTTTTTCTGAACTAAAGGAATAGCATGTATTTTAAAATGCTTATTATTATTTCTGTATGCCATGATAGCTCTTAAGGACCCTTATAAACTTTGAGATCTTCTTCCTGCCTCTACTTAAAGAGAGAGAAGCAAGTCGTGTCCCAAAGAGCTTAGGATTGAAAAAGAAGGAAATGCAACTGGTGGCACAGAGAAGCAAAATTGTTTGTCCTAGCCACACAGCGGGTTGATGGCAGAGCTGGCAGAGAGCCTGCTGAGAGAAGGGACAGATGTCCTGTCACATACATAGCTGGGGCTGCTAACTGGCCATTAGGGAAACGGTGCTGGGGGCTCATTTTGCATGTTCAGTGTGTCACTTCCTGCATGCAGCTAAATATGTTACTTTGTTAGATAAGGTGGAAACAGGACAAAACCCCCCCAAAAACAGGGAGAGAGGGTTGATGGCAGGTTTGGGGTTTTTTTCCCCTCCTGTTGTTTGACATCATAATAGTAGATCCCAAATGGAGGTGAAGTTACCTTCCTAACATCCATGAGTGAGACACTGTCCTTGCTTCACAGGCGGATAAACTGCTCCACCAAGGAGTTAACAGACTCCTATGAGACTTAAGATGAACTGGTTGAAAGATGGGAATAGGTCTCATGAGTGATTAGTAGAGCAGTGATGTAAGTGACAAAACAAATGTGGAATATTTTGTAGACGTATCATTGTCCTGTAGACACACCTGTATCAAAAACTGGCTGTATCAGTGGTAGCTCACTTGTGTATAGCACTTGGCCCATTAAACACACAAATGGTTTTATTTTGTGACTCCAGATTTACTCTCTTCTGTTTGTTTTGAAAAGGTCATGGTGACGTGTCCCAAGTTGTGCCATATATTAGCTGAAGAATTACCATGTGTCTGTGAAAATAAGAACAAATCAAGAGAGTCTCCCAGTTTTTATTAATAACACACAGATGGTCTACAGACATTCACAGATCACTCTTAATGGGTGCATTCTCTTAGGATTTGTTACTTGCTTTGTGAAGCCAATGAGTCTTAATCGTGGATGTCAGGGAATGCATTGAAACAAAACAAAATGGTCCTATCCTCAGACCACTTAAAACTTACGTCCAAGACAAGAGGTAACAGAAATAGATGGGGGCGTGTAAGGAGCTGATGAGAACATTGGTCCACGGACCTCTCTCAGGAAAACAGCTATTTAAGTGATGACAAGCTGTTTGTTTGCATGATGGTTTGAGAGACTTTGAAGGCTGGTTTGAAGACAAACAATGAAGTTGCTTTGCAGATGGTTGTTGGGAGCTCTTCATAGCAGGAGGGACAGCAGGGGTAAAAAGCACAAAAGGGATTTTGTTTGAAAACGTAAGATATCGGCCATGGACATGTCCGAAAGAAGGAGCTGATGCTGCACATTCATCACACTGTGTAAAGCAAACCTTTATCAAACTGTTCACGTTGTTCATCATACTTGCTATGGAGATGATTCTATGGGTTTCTCCCAAATGTGACTGCATTTTTTGAATAGTTAAAAATACAGCATTGCTGACTTCAGGTGGGTTTTCCTACTCTTGCTTCCTGGTAAATCCTTGTTTATTTAAGTGAATGGTCAGCTCCTTTCCTCCCCCAGGAAAAGGGCTGTGATACTGCCATACCCTACTGGGGATGTATCAATGAGAGACCTGTATCAGGGCCTCAATCTTAGTACAGCAGCACATACCAGAAGTGGGAATGAATTGTGGAAAGAAACATGCAGAAAAGGATCCATTTTCTGCTTGTTGGAGCCTGAGTGGGATCTGTGACTTGGGAATTCCAAGGTCTACTTGCTGTGCACCTTTACAATGAGTTTTTACATCTTTGCCAACCTTAAATGCTCAAAATTCTTGAGTTTTAGCTTGGAAGGTTCACGAAGATGGGGTTTTTTGCTTGTTTGTTTTTTTAAATTGTTGGATCTGTTGTCACGTTTGTGAGCCTTTAGGACCATCTTCCCTATTTCAAGGTTTTCTTTGCAACTGAGAATTAGAAACATGTTTATGGTGCATGTTCTTTTTTTATCAGAATATAGATTTGGGCAAGTCACATGCCTACAGGTTCTGAGGCTTCCTGAAAAGCACCGGCCGTTGCCAGACTTGAGATGAAACCACAAGAGAGTGCAGCTCTGCTTATATGGTGAGGCCATTTTATACAGCATCCTTTTTTTGCATTGCCTGCATACAAAATTTGGCCGAATTGTATCCCTCCCCCCTTACATTTGTGCTGAATAAGAGACTGATTTCTGATGGGTTTTGATATGGTGTTTGGTAACATGACTTTCTCTTAGCTTTCACGTGTAATCTACCCATATAATTGGTAGGTTTTTATTCCTCTTGTGGCTGCAGTGGATACAGCACCAGAGTCTTCAGGATACACTTAATATCCGTGGTGGGAAAATGGGCTGTTTGCAAACTATTAACAAACTATAATAATTAGTTTGTTTTCCACTTGAAATGCTGATTTGAAGCTCTGACTGCCACAAGATTCCCACGTGAAGCCACATAGATTTTCAGCTGCTTTTGTTGGGTCTATTTAGATCCCTGCTCAGTTTCTAAAAGTGGGAATAAAGTCTGTGGACATCACTAGCCACTTCCTCCCACACATTGCCTGGCGTGAGCTACTGTCTACTTGGGTATCTATATACAGCATAACTGTAGGTGTGACTTGCTGTGGTTTGACCAGTTTCCATAAGTTAAAGTGGCTAAAGATGACTGCAATGATAACTTAATATGAAATACTGTAAAGAAATGCTGAGCCAGCAGTCAATTTTCTAGAAAGTTCTGCAAACAAAACAGCAAGCTTTTGAAAATTCAGAGGGAAAAGTATAAATTTTGAGGACCAGAAGACATGACAGGAAAGCCAGTTCATGAACTCTTACTCCTGTTGCTCACTGTTGTAGAAATAGAAGTTTAATCATGATCAAAAAGTTTGTGGTAATGTTAATACTCTTGATGAACAAATCTTGTAATTATTTGGAATCAAACTGGAAACCTTCATTCTTTCTTGATGTTCTTCACTCTTTCTTCAGTTCTTCTACAAAAATTGTACCTTTATTTTTCTATATTGGATAATATTTTAACACAGCCAAAAAAACCCCAGTTTAATTTGGTTGTTTTCGCAGTCTTGAAATTCACTCTTGATTTTTGCAGCTTTTGGAGAAACGTATAGAGAAGGAAGTGTCATTAACTTGGTTTTGTACAAACAGAAGGAACATGGTAGAAGTGTTTATTGGATAGCAGGAGGCAGTGGCTGTGTTAGGGGCTTGGATGAGGTCTAAAGCAACTCAGAAGGACTCAAACGTGCTTAGTTCTTTTCCTCTGTGCAGCACTAGCAACTGCATCAGTAGGCAATAACAGCAGCAAGACTTGGTTAAAATATCTTCAGATGATAAGGGGCTTACACCCACCTTCCCTTCCTGTTCCAATCTGTCCCTCATAAGTCTGAACCTCTGTTTAGACTTGTTCACAGACTACCCTGGTGTCACTTCTAGAAAGCAACTGGAAGACCTGAGGTCCAACACTGTCTCACAGCATATCAAAGCTTTGCTGGTTCTCTGACCTCAAAGCACAGTGCCAATATGAGTCACTTAAACCTTTTCTATGAGGTGGAGAAGAGGCAAGTGAAATGTAATGAGCTGACTTCTCCAGGAACATATAAGGCATGCTGGGTATGTGATTCTCCTCTCCTGATCCTGACCTTTGCACTTGGTAACTGGGTTGGCTTTTCTGTAATCCTTGTGAAAAATTTGGGTAGATTTTCTTTTCACAGCTACTGCTCCTGCTTGTCCTCTGGTAGAAAGCCATTTAAATATCCCTTTCATTGTTTTTCTGGGCTCTGCCACACAGATAGAACTTGTGGAAAAGGCATAACTGGGATTTCCACTGGAAGGAGGGGGGTGTCAGCAAGGGAGCAAAAGTAGAATGCTCATGAAGAAAGCCTTGTCATCCTGCAACCTCCCTCATCTCAGGCCTGCTTTGGCTGAGGTTAAGCAAGTTCAAAGAACCACGCGGGAGAGGGCAGCTGCTCACACAAACATTACCGTGCCAGGGATTTTCACCCCTCCTTCTGTATTTAGCATCTGCTAGCAAGAGAAACAGTTGAGAGGATGGAGATTTTGATGTCCTGTGAGCCAGTACAAAGGAGCCATTGGGGTGGGGGTGCTTTGGTATTGGTTACAGCTGGAGTCAACCTTGGAGGAAAGCAAACAGTGGGAATAAAGGTCACAGAGGAACGTGAGGATATCGTCTTAAAGACAACCTCTGCTGCACAGGATTGCCATGTGCAGTGCTGCTGAGTATCTTGGAAAGCAAACCAATAGTATCAGGGTCAGAATTCCCACTCCATCCCCCTCTTCTGTCTCAAGATCAAAAAGGCAGAGCCTGTGGAAGGGAGCTGCCACATGGGAATGCTGCTCTGCAAAGATACTTGAAAAATAAACAATGGAGCATCGGCCAGCAGCTAGCTGGCACTCCCAGAGAAGAGAGAAAGAAGAAACCATTTGTGCTTGCGATAGGCAAGAGCCTGCAGTCTCCTCTCATTTGAATGGCAAAGTCTTAGTTTCCATGTACTTTCAGACCCAGGGTGATGTTTACAGGGAAAGCAGTTTGGTAGAGGTAGGTGCTGCTGGCAATGTAATACTTGCAGGAATACGTTTTGTCGGATTTTGCTTTCTGCTTATTGAAGGCTAAAATGTCCCAGCACAAAACATCTTGCAGTTTGCACTGGGGAGCTGGGTGTTAATGGGAATGTGCCAGCACTGTTTCCTCATCTTGAACAAATGATGGAAAAGATCGGGAGAACTCAATGTTTTCCTGTCCCAAAATTCTTGGCATTAGCCTGACAAAATCTTCCCCAGTGATATGGTTTTAGTGCAACAAGGTGATAGTTAAGGAGAAGATCAAAGTGGTGACCTGTTCCTGAAAGACACACTGATGCCAGGTGCTTGTAAGGACACTCACGGGGCTTTTTTTTGGTCTTTCACTGTCTAGGTTTCCCAGGAAGTCATTTTGCTGCATGTCTAGTGTTCCTGACCCACTGCATGGGAAGCCTTGAGTAATCCCACACTGCACTGAGCATGTCTGAGAAGTTTTGTATGACAAGATCGCTAAGTGTCCTGCCCTTTGCCCCCTCTTGTGTTTGTCACATCTAATAATGGGCAGAAATGTGGTGTGTGCCACTGAACACGGGGAATTTGTTTGTATTCCATGTTTGCCACAGCCTTTTAATTTGAAGAGGGAGCGTGGGAGCAGGGAATGGCTAAAAACACATCTCGTTGGTACCTCTCTACCATAAGCCACATACAACTCTTAGGAAATGATGTGAACTTCAGCTGAAGCTTTGGGCTTTAGAGTGGCAGACATATCTCAAGGGGCGGTCTTGAGTGCTATAATATGTTGTATCTGTTTCAGTGCATGGTGAAGGATGTCTAAGATACACCAGTATCTCTGCTTTGTTATCTGCGGCAGGGATACTGGGCACTGAAATTTCCAATGAGGATGTTGTCACACTTTATTTTATAAGGGAATTGCTGCAGAGAGATCAGGCAGGCTGTCCTCAGCCCTTAGCAGATGTGAATGTTTGAGGAATTTTCCCTCAAGATGAGCGAAACAACAACTAAAGAAGTTTTAAAACTAGTTCTGAAGTCACAGAGGGAAGTTGCTAATAATATTGGTGGGGTTTTTATGATGAGGAGGGGAGAAATTAAGGCCTGCTTGGAAACAGTGGAAAAGATAAGGTGGGAGATAATTTGTGGCCAGCTTTGGTATTAGCCATTTTGGAAGAATGAGATGAAGATTAGGTTGACAGATGCAATTGTCTTTATTGCCTAGTGCAAAGGAAAACGTGGCTGGTTTAGCTGGGCTGTTGGCAGGAAAGGAAGACATATATAAGAAATTATTTCTCATGTGATGCATTCATTCCTCCTTTAGTCGGTATAAATGGGGACATGATCTACTTTTGGATACGTATGAGTATTCAGCAGTCAGCAGGGAAACTTCCAGAAGGCGGATAAAGGCCCTGACAAATCAGAAAGGCATCTGCCCTGTCCTATAGACTATGTGAGAAGTGTGTGATCTTAAATGAGACATGGAAATTAGGTGGATTGTGCCAGTAGGATAACATTTTTGAGAAGCATCTGGTTCAGGATTGTACAATGTCTAGCACGGATGCTTTCTGGGACAATTCCCCATCCAAGGCTCAGTTCCATTTGCTTTATGTCTAGCCCCTTCCAAGAGCATATTGCAGAAGTTTCTGAAATGATGGCAATCAGACAAGAGTGGAATTCTGGAGCATGAGTGCTTAGTCAGTGTGATATTGCACCCAAGTGAGGAGCCCTGCTGACAAGATAATTTCACTGCTTCTGGGACCTAAGATTTCCAAAGGAAGTTTTGTGCATGCACTGTCTCTGTGCACGGGAGGCGTATCCTCTGAGGTGGTCGAAAGCCAGGATTAGTGCTGCTCTTGAGTAAAACCTGATGGTTGCCTATTATCCAGAATACTTTAATAATGTCTTCAGGGTATTTCTTCTGAGACACAGATTTTTGGATGACTACTCTTATCTTTATTTATGTTTTCCTAAGCTTTCGCAATATCTTTTTTCACTTCCGTCTGTGAACTTGAAATGCGAAGTTTTTCTGTCTTTTTGTTTTGCCTTAGGCAATTGTTGTGGGTTAACTTTATCTCTGCTGTGCTTTCTGCGGCAATGACTTTCAATATGAAGTAATTTAATTGAGGAAATGCGGAAACAGAAAAACACCAGACAAAACCACCAAAACCACACCACAAACCCAATTCTGCTGTGCTGATGAATACACGATAAAGCAGCAAGGTGGGAAAATAAGTAGGGAAAGGAATGTCATTTCATGGTCCAAGCTGTGTATTATGAAGAGTTTTTTAGGTTTTTTTCCCCTTTGAGTTTTTTCCCCTTCCAATTTTTTACCTTTAATCATCAGAGCTGTTAGGCTTCACTTAGTACGAGCTTCTGCAACAGGCAAGCCTCACTCATAGATAAACTGGCTTCATATCAAATTGAGATTCTCTTTTTTTTTCCTGGATGATGCAGATATTTATTTTGGAATTTAAGGCTTTTCTATAAAGGTGGAGGGGAAGGAAAGCTTAAAAACCATGAAATGCTTCATAAACTTAAGTAAATTAACCTTGGCACATGGGTATAAAGTATCAGTACCCTGAGCTAGAGGAGGAGGAGGTTTCATTCTGAACTGGCAGTACTTGGCATCATGGAATAAATCTCCAAACTTGGCTGAGTCCCTGTGAAGTTTGCAGAGTCCTGTTGACACCCCAGCAGCTGAGAGTCTGACACATGGAGTGCTTGTTCTAGGAGAGTGAAGAAGACAAGGGCAGTAGATGGCAGAAAGGCTGCATCAGTGCATTTAGATCAGAGGAAAAATCCCTGCTTTTAGCCCCAAATGCATTTTTCTCAGGTGTTTAGAAGACTTCAACATCAGCTTTCTGCTGGAGGAGGGTTAGTGAGCTGTGACTCCAAGATGAATATATGCCATAGCCTCTACAGATCTGAGCCCTGTGTAACAAGTCGGTTTGGAGGGGAGAAATAAGCGGATGCCAGATCTGCTGCCTGGTTTATGTTGTCCAGTTTTTATAGTAACAGCTGATAACATTATTTTTCTTGGTTTTGGTATTATCAGCAGAATGTGTCAGGTGTTTTGTAATAAAATAACTTTCTGCCAAGATAATATTGGTTTGACAAAATCTAGGGGGATTTTTTTTTTGAACAGTGCTCTTTCTGCTGAATGTTTCTCTATCTGTGGATGCACACGGATTAGCCTCTGTAAAATTATTCAGATGTTCAGTAGAACATGAATGGGATGAGGAAGGGAAAACTTTGAAGCGATGTGTTTTAAGTTTATCAAAAGCTTGAAGCCTGATAAAGTTCTCCATTTTTAAAAACAAGATAAACACTAGACATCGGATTCAAATTCAGGATGAAACTGTGCATCAACATTTTAATGTCTCCCATAGCAGCTGGGAATTCTTATGATGAAAGAAAATTGTCTAAGTAATATTAATAATTGTTAGTTTGGCATAAAGGGAAGGAAAATCAGCAGTAGATCAAAATAATTGATGCTGCAGTCAGTATTGCTGCATAAACCTGATGAGCTGGTGCAACGTCAGAAGAAACTTGGAGAAACACCTCTTACTTGCAATTTACTGTCTGAATCTGACTCTTAGCAGTACCTTAGGGAGGCAAAGCGAATAAGTGAGGGTGGCTGTTAGGCAGCTGATTTTAACACTACTGGTTTGATTACGCTGGAGATTGGGGTGCAGGAATGGCGAGGCCTTAGTGCACCGTTACATATTTTTTTTATAATGAACTTCACCTGTTTGAAAAGTAGTTATATTTTTTGAGAGGAAATATGGATTTTTGGTTTGCATTTTGTCGCTTGTCTTCTCTTCCAAAGGCAAAGTGGCACTCTGAACTTGCTAACTCCAGCAGGCATCCAACACGTGCTTTTGAGAAGGTGATTATTCTCTGTCACTGGGGCAGGTGTCTTTTCCTGTGAAGATTTCTGCTGCCATTAAGAAATGATGTCCTAAAGGGGTCTGTATTTTTAGCAGCAGTGATTTATGTCCTGTGGGCTCTGTCTTTAAACCATGCCTCAAAGAGGGATAGGTTATTTTACAGAGAAACCCATGAAGTAATATATGCTTCTGGTGTGACTTGCTTTAAAGCTCTGCATTAATTCTTGAGAACTGAGGTCAGCCTGCCTGTGCAGAGATCTGCACGATGACATTTCCATGCTGTGGCTCATTTCATGCTGATGTGAGTAGCAGGAAGTAATATTTACCATATGAAGACATATTGTGCTATTATTAATAACAACTAACAAATACTAAGGCAGTGATTTTTTTCTTTTTAAATTTATTCTTTTCGTCCTTAAGTCTCACAGTATTTCACAGGACTTCCTCCGATTTGCAAAAAAGTAATGGGAGTGCTAATGAGAACTCAGGTTTTGTAAGAACCAGTATCAGATGCTAGTACAGTCATGAATCCTTCATTGCAGCTCGGTGGAAAGCTGCCACGTTGCTTTGTATTTCTTGCTTTTGAGCCGGAAACATACTTGCTCTGCTGGTCTGGAGATGCTTCTCTGCAAAGAGAGGAACCACTGCAATGCAAACTGTCTTTGGGGCTTCCCCCAGTGCAGATCCAATTGAGAATGAATGAAGAGCAGGCAGCCTATTTTTAACTCCAGTTACCAAATGATGTTGGTGTACGGAAAGCCTTAGCCTGGGCTGGGCTTTAAGTGCAAGATAAAATTGTCATCAAAATCAAAAAAGCAATTTTGCCAACTGCTCTAACTCAGGTGCCTTGGGTTTGCCAGTCAAATGAGGAGAACTCCTCCTACTCCCAACTCACACTTTTTTGAATTTCCAGGAACTTCGTATACCTTCTATGGTGTCATCACAAAAAAAGAATGAGATAGAAATTTTCAGAAGAGTTGAAGGTGATGATAGATTCCAGGCATAGGAAAATGTCTTCTTTGCTTGGCGTTGGGCTTTAGACAGATTTATCATAACTCATGTACTTTCTCATGGAGAAACATCTGGAGGCAGAACATGTGTCTTCATTAATTTCACGTATGAAGAATATCCCAAGAACTCTTCTTGGGAAACTGTAGTCTTTCCTTCATGGGGGATGACATAAAAATTGGTCAGGACCACAAGAGCAAATACGCTTAATCCAAATGCCTTTAAGCCACTAAATAATCGTATGCATAACTGTCCAGCTGAAACAAAGATATTACTATTGTTGTTGTTACACTATTTTAAGTATTTCCTCCAATCCCCAGTGCTCCGTACATTAAGTCATAGTTTACAGCTCTCCATAGTCTGAACAGGATATAAACCTACTTTTATGGTGAAGATTTATAGGTAAATTGTATATACCAAAGCTTAGTGCTGTGTACTTCTCAATGACGTTACAACTGGTGGTAATGATTCAAGAAATGGTGATGTATCTCTGTTTAAGGCATATACGGAGCAATATACGAAGGCTGTAATTTTTTTCATGTGTAGCTATGGAGGCTTGCTTTGATATCAGAAAATTGCTTTGTAAATGAAATTGTAAGAAGCATTTAAATGTCAAGCATCCTTCATCTTGTTCATTCACACACAGAATATTTATGAGGATACTGTTAATAAAGCATCTTTTCCTCTCTGACAGAGGCTGGACTTAGGCAGCGTGTTTAACAGCAGAAAGGACTATAAATGTGAGAAAAGGATGTTTTCAATGAGTTACTTTGAATTTCTTTTGGGTGCCCTTTCTTTTAAGGGTTTTGTGAATTGCTACAGCAATTTGCTAGGTATTAAAGGGAACAAATGAACAGGGCCCTCTTTTTTGCAAGACAAAGAAACAAATGTTTTAAGATTTTCAGATTGCTTCAAAAATAGCTTGATGAAGATGGACATTATAACAAATGAAATATTTAACTAGAGTGACCCTCACTGAAGTGATGTCAAGGGTAATAAGTAATACAATTGTCACATTGTATGTAATCATTCCTTTGTAAACTACTGAGACACAATTATTTTAAGTAAATTGAAATGTCTAATAGGGACAATGCTGTTTTTCTTTGTCTAAAAATAATATATAAAATCTTTATTTAATCTTTCAAACGTTGCAGACTTTTAGCATCAAGGTTGGAGAATTTTGTTCTTTTGGTTTTATTCTTTTGAGCTAATATATTTACTCTGAAGTTTTCTTATGATACAAGTATTTACCAGTTTCAGCTCAAATGTCGAAGAATAGTTATCCACTTAGGTTTATTTTCCTACAGAAAAGATTAAGGAGGTTTCATTTTCTTTTTTAAAGGCACTCTTGAGACTTGGTTGAAGTGTTTGTGATTTGTAGTATCCGCAAAATTGTTGTAAGAAATTTGATTCAAGAAAAACCTCCTAACTTACCCAGAGATCCAGGAAACAGCTTTGGGTCCCGAGTTGTTTCTGCTGACGCAGACAGCAAACATTACAGCCCTTGTCCTGATCTTCTGTGTAGCCCGTGGGTTCTCTTTGCCATCCCCAGTGGTATGTCAGGAAAAAGGTCAAGCAGATGCCACATGAGTGTTCAGCACAGTCAGAGCTTGCTGCGAGAGTCACTGAGATAATGCTAGTGTTACGGTCTCCCTCAACATTTCTTTTCTTCTTCATAGACTGCATTATCTGTAAGCTGTTTGGGTTGTAGGAGCTGAGCATAAACAACTTCTTTCAGAACACTGGGCTTTGCTTTTATGCGTGGCCTCCCAAATCCTTAATCTTTAAGCCCCCTTACCTGATGTTCCACTGGATTACTGTGTTCCTGCTTTTGACAAGTTATATTCTTTTTATTAAACAGGCACGCAAATATTGGAGGAAGTGCCAAGCAGTGTCTGGGCTATTTGTGTTTCTGCCTTATTGCCAGGGATGCAATAGAGAACTGTTTTAGATGCATCAAGGAAGATGCCAAATTACCAGTTCATTTTCTCCTTAGATGATCAGAGTGGAGTCGTCTTGTACACTTTCAGTGTAATTTTTAAAATATCGTCCTTAATTATTTTAAAGCTTTGTTTACTTATGAAGCTGTTGCTGCAATTTAGAATCAAATTATTCAGAAGTAACACATTTGGCCCTGGTTCTGAGGAGAAACAGCTACCATTGTTTTCAAGATAGCAGAGGAAGTGGCTAGCAGCTCCTCCTGCCACCAAACCCTGTAAGTCAGGCACTGACTTACACTTTTGGGTTAGTTGAGTGCCCAGTGTTGATGACAGCAAAATTACCTGAAAGCTCTTATCATAAGTTTCTTGAACATGCCACAGTGAGATGGAAAATAATGTTACCTCGTGGATGAATTTGCCATGGACTAACTCGGCATATTGCCCTGCTGCCTTTAGCAGCAGGAATCAGAACTTTGACCTTTGAGTGTAAAAGAAAGAAGCGTCACTGCCTGAGCTCAAAAAAAGGAAAAATCTTAGAAACCACCTCCATAGCATTAGTGTCTTTTCTTAGAGGTCCCATCACCAGTAGAGAGGTGCAGTAACAGCCTATGGAGCTGTATTACTGCAGTAGAGTACCTTGATGTCTCTCTGAGGACTCCATCTGAAGGAATGTCTTTAGTTGCTGCGATTGCTAAATAGGAGAGATTTCCCTTTAAGAATCATGGGGAATGTGTGGACCAGCAGCTATCCCTGAACCTCTGCCCCTTGTCTTGTTCATAGTTCAACAGGACCTTTTGTGATTCCTGTTTTCAAGTTAGCAGGAAGCGTGCACTGAAAACACTGCACATCAGCTGGGAAGTTTCTTCCCTGATGAGTACTGAGCTAGCAGCTTCTGAGCTTCTGGTATCAGAAGTGAAGTTGATGCTGAGTGACCAAATTTGGAGTGTGTCCTTTTTAGCTATGCATCTCCACTACCTCTGAAAGCCCACATAGAGGAGTCTGTAGGTCTTTAGGAGGTGCTGGCTATAAAAGCCAGTGCTTGACCTTGATGAGCTGTACGTACCCAGATCCTCTGGTTATCTTAGCCATGACCCTGAGTTAGCAGAGGCTTTCTAAGCCCTGCCAGCCTGAGCCTTGCAATGTCCTAACTAATCAGATTAATCCAAAAGCCTGAAGCTTGTTCTTTCTCCTGCCAGGTAAAGAATACCATTTTTTTCTTGAGATGTATTATTTCAGAAACTCATTTATGAGCAAGAGTTGAATAATAACATTCATATTATCATCAGACATTAAGATAAATATTTGATAGTAGTATCATTTGATTGAAGAATAGTTTATGCAGGTTCTGAATTTTTCCAAAGAAGTTGAAAACATGTCAAATCTCAGCCTGGATCCTTAACTTATACAGATGGAAGTCTCAGACCTATGTTACTAAAGCTTTTGCAAGCTTTTTTAGAAGCACTTTAAGTGCTAGTGTTGCTATAATTCATATGGCAATAATTATGTCCTTTGCCTCCATGCTGGATAACGTTTAGCTTTATCATCATTATTAGTTGCTACCCTTCTGCTGGGAGCACTAGTTTGCATTTAATTATGGATCACTTGCAAATAACCTTTATAGCCCTGATTCATCAAACATTTCTAGCAGGTGTGTAATTTTAAAGCAAGTGAAAGAACCCATTTAAGTCTGTGTAGCTCAGACACTCAGTTATATTTTGTGCCTAGCATCCACTGATTTCATGAACCACGGATCTGAAAAATGCCTGCGTGCAGGTTGGAACTGTAAGTATTGTTCTGGCTTCATGACCTACTTAATAGGTGTGACACCAAGGACCAAAATTGCTGAACATGTCCTATCTTAAGTCAACACCTTCCATAAGACTGGAGCTACACCTGGCACTCGTTACTGATTCTAGGAGTTTGAAACTTCTTTGGAAGAACACCAAAACTCTTTATCAACTTTTGACGTGTTGCATGCTTTCCTTGGCTCAACATAAATTTTCGTAAGAAGCATCTATGCCAGAGGTGTTATTTGGCTAAATTATATACCATGGAGCAGGATCTGCAAGACACATTCAGAATATTGTATAACTTAATCGGCTGGTTGGAAATGCGTAATGAAATACAGGGTGTTTGAGTTATTAGCTAGCTGCCTATGTAATTACTTCTGTTTAATATTTAATTGTGTTGATCTTTCTGTCTTGTCTTTGTTCCACTCAGAAAATAGATCCCTCTTTATTTTTTTCTCTTTACAGGCGTGGGGCTACTGGGTAGTGGACTGCAGCTAATCTTTCTGATCGTTCAAATGTCACCATAAAATATTTAGCATCTTGATAACTCTAAAGCTATCACAACAGATTGGATGGTAACAATTAAAATTATGCTAACATCACTAAAACAGATATAACAGAGTGATGCTTGTTAAGTACTTAATGATCCTTTTCTCCAAGGAATTCCATTTCAATTTCTTTATGCTCCTTGATTGCTTTACTGCATCCTGCAGGTTTTTGTGCACTGCCGCTCAGTGTAATGCATATTCAAACCCCTCTCTGCAGCTCTCATCATGCCAATCAAGGATGCAAATGGAGGTCTGTATGACTGTGTGATCAGAATTTCTTGCTTGTTTGCAAGCCTGTAAATAATGGAGTGAATAAGGATCTGATATGCAACAGTATAAAAGTAATCAGACCTTGTATCTGGCTTCTAGTAAACATCAGTGTGGCCCTGATCCAACTGCTACTGTAATCAATGGGAGGCTTTTATTGACTTTAATGGGAGTTGAATTAGGCCTTGTCTGTGGTTTGAAAAATTCAGCTGCAGATATTGGTGCAGATCCTTGGCTGGTGTAAACTGGCTTTGTGCTCCTGACAATCAGAGAGCTGTTTTGACTTACTCCACTGACGATGTGGCAAGCAGTAGCCTATGCTGCACTCCTGCTCTACTCCCGTGTGTGTGTTAGCAAAGCTTTCTATTCAAGGGGGAACTCTGGGGTTTGCTTCATTCAGCTGTTCACTTAGAAGCTTAAATTGCTCCGTGAACAGTGTTTAAAATGTATAATTATCTTTGGAAAAAATGTTTCACTTGAAAGGAATTCTAATAATCATTATTTTGAACTTCAGTAGTTTGACATTTTCATTGTTTATAAAGGAACAATATCTTTTCCTTTTACTTTATTTTGCCTGTTAGGGAAAAATTAGCTTAATTAGGAAAAATAAAAATAAACTTAGTTGACAGAAAAAGCAGTTCTTATGAATTTGCAGACCTTTTTCCTGTAAAAGCAAATATGAAAAACTATGAAGGTTTTTATGAAGTGTCCCTACTTTGGGGTTTTGTTGGGTTGTAATGGGCAGAGAGGATGACTAGGTGGATCGAGGGCTTTTTGAATGTAATTTTGTGCATCATCTTTGTTATGATCCACTCAGACCTGTGATACCCTTGCTGTTTATTAAGTACTACGAGGAGTATGAAAGACCCTGTGAAATTCTTTGATCCGAGACTTATTCTCACTTCTCTGCTTTGAAAGGATATAGAAAATACATCCCTTGGGAAGTCTTCTGGCCAGCTGAGGTCTCCGAGGACAGGCTCAAGAGTACGCTAGGCTGATGTTCTGGAGCAGCTCCAAGCCTGCTTGGCCAGTGTGTGATGGCAACTGTATCTGCCCTGGAAATCAGAGAAGCAAATGTGTTTCTACTTCCGAGTTGTGTNCGCTTGGCCAGTGTGTGATGGCCCTGGAAATCAGAGAAGGAAGTGTGTTTCTACTTCCGAGTTGTGTATTTGTTTACAGCCTTACTCGGCAACATTGAACATCAGCATAGTGCTGTTTCCTTCAGCACAGTGGTACTGATTTATGCCAGCTGAAAATCTGAGTCTCCAGTTCCTTATCTATGCATGGGCACCGCTGCTAGTTTTTGTTGTGATTTTTCCGTTTTCCTCACTTGAGTGTTATTTCCAACACAGACAGTGGAAGCAAGTTGGTTGCAGTTATTTTGGTGAGAAATCTGTTCTGCATGTAGGGAAGTACCTGACCGTGTTGGGAAGCAGAGATATAGTGACCTTGCAATCTCTCAGCATACTGGGTAGTGGCAGTACTGTGGTTTGGCTCTCAGCAAGCTGGACATCTCCTCAGCCTGGGAGGCAGCTAGGATGACTGCTTGACCAGGTGAATGTCTGCTCAGAGAAGGACGTCTGTCCCGGAGCGCTCTGGATCCTGTGCATCCTCTTAGCTTTTTTATGCTCCCAACTGACCCATTTGCCTTTATATGAGACAGAACAAAATTGGTGGAGTTAGGGTGTATTTATGGGTCCTGCTGTTCTCATGGCAGTTCTGAAACAGACTTGTTTAGAAGGGACCTCTCTACAGGTGTAAAAATGCTTCAGAGCTTTAAGATTCATATGAGAAATCTCCCTTCAATCTGGCCTCTGAGTAGTGCTATAAATAAATTCTCGGCTGCTCCAGTTCACAAGAAGAAGCCTTGTTTGCATGGCACTACGAGGCTTTTTTTGCTTTTCAGACCTAAGCTGGGAAACAACAGGCTCTGCTGGCCTTCACAGGAGACTTTATTTTCTCTTTTGTTCTGGAAAATCAGGTCTTCAGAGATAAATTCTATGAGGTTGTCGATGATAACCCCCTTATAAAAATGGTGTTTGCCACTCAGCTGTTTTCTAAGTTCTAAGAGTTTTATATAAATTAAATTAAGAAGATAAAATTCATCTTATTTTCCTAGTTTCCTGTGTTGTATACTCATCAGCTTTGACATCTGCCCTCTGTCCACTTCCGCTGTTCTTTCAGTGTCAAACCACACACCAATAAGTTGTAGCTCAACTAAATATTGTTTGTAGGTGAAAATTGTCCCTGGTTTTTCATTGTTTCTGTGATGACTTCAGAATTGCACCTTTTCTCTTATTTTTAAGGATTTCAGTTCACGGTGATATTGGATGAGTCTGGGAAATAAAACCAAACTCGGCCAAAACACAGGGGAGGAACACAGAGGCTCAGAAAACCATCATCAGAAAGAAAAGGAGTGCAGCCAGACAGATCTGCACAGCAAGTAAGGTGGTAAAATTATGTTACTTGATTTCAACTAAACATCTGTGTATTTTTACCACTCATGTTCTGTTACTAAGCGAAGGAGTAGAGAGATTTCTTCAATGATGCTGTTTACTTATATTCTTTAGCATTAGAGCTTATGGATTGTTTGAAAGAGATTTAACTTTTTACATTGAAATTTCATGCAGATGAAGGATTCTCTGTGCTAGGGAAAATGTGAGCAGAATTTACATTGCAATGTTGATTTTAACAGCCCGAAGCGTTTAAGCTCCCAGAACTACCCCTTGCTATGGTGTGGAGCAGTTCTTCCGCTTGTTTACCTCCTCGTTTTCCATGTTTTTTATTTACCAGCCAGATACTCTGCTAGCTCCTGCCTATTTCCTGGGAAATAGTTGGTTCTCTTTCCCATTAACTTCCTATGTCTGTTGGTCTTTCACGTCTTTGCGGATCTCTGCTTAGTACCTCTCTGACCCAGTCTGTTTGGTCTTACTCTGCCACTGTTAAAAGTTCAGGCCACAAAGACTTTGCCCTTGTCATCTTCATGTGCAATTAGCACAGACTGCTAGACCGTAGACACAAATCCTGCTGCTGCTAAGGGTGCTGGGAGCCTGGCCATTGAGTTCAGTGGGGTTAGCGTTTGGGCACATCAGAGCCTTTCAGTGCAGCGTAGCTTACAATTAATTGAGAATATTAGATTGAATCATATTGATATTAACAAACATGTAATGATTAAGCCCTTGGAGCCTTTAAGAAGCTGTTTTTATGCAACCGTTCCTGGTGTGTTGAGATCAAACATCCTGTCAAGCTGGACATGTGTACACTTTCAGGCATGAGCTGACCTCTCCAGTAGCAGTAATTAGAAACAATTTTCAGATTTATATGATGATTTTTATTTCATAGTGTGCACATACACACAATCCACCGAGAGAAGAAAAAACCTCTTCTCCTTGAATACATCTCCAGCTGTCTTCAGAATAGTCTGCAGTGTCTGTAAGAACCATAAAATAACTGTAAGCTTCTAAAATCACTTTTTTTTAGTTATTAAATGTGCTTTATTCATTCCAGCCTGTTGCTGTGGAGATAGGTACAATATAGGAACCTTAGCAGTATGACAGGCAATTAAAATACCAAGATGTTTAGCCATGTATGAGTATTTTCACACAGTGAGACCTCTAAGCTGAGCCTGCTACTGACATTGTTAGTTATTGAATCAATTGCATGAGATGAGGTTGACAGGTGTAATTATATATTTCTATGGTGATTATGTATGGCCTGTCATAAAGACCAACATGCCTGTAACTTTGTACTCATTTAGTAGCCATTTATTGAGTGAAGTATTGAAGTTGGCATGCCATTTACAAGGGAAGGAAATGTAAAGCAAAACAGAAGTCCATTTTGAAATATAATTGATTCATTAAAACATTGACCATTGCTTGCTTTCAGTACGTTGAAATATGTCTTTCCATGTTTCCTACAGATCTCTGTTATTTAAGCATATTCTGTAACAAAAGAATAAAACTGATGCAATGAGTTAATGGGAACCTGGGTCAGGTCTAGAGCTGCTGTATATTGGGAGAAGTTATGGAGCTGGCTGGCACCAGCTGAGCATGGGGCTGTTTTAAACATCTGGCTACTTGTTAATGCAGATTGTTATGTCTCAGTCTTTCAAAATAAACTTCTGTGCATATATATATTTGTACAATCTTCTTTGTAATAAGTGTTCGAAATGTACTTAAAGTTATACGAATATCACATTAAAGTGAGACATGGGCTATTGCTGAAATTCCTCATCCACTCTTCTAGATAAAAATTTCTCTATGCAGGGACATCACCCAAAATCTTTATTATTTCCCATGTAGTTCTCTCTGGCTTTTTCGGCCACCCTGATGGTATGAATGAAAATTCTGTTTCTCAAAATCAGAGGAGGCAGAGAGAAAGTAAACACTGGCCTCAGTTTATTAAGAAGTCCTTTAACCTGAAGTCAAGCAACAAATCTGAGTCATTTTCCTTAACTGTATCTCTCTGCAATACAACTCTCACCTTATTCACAGCAGTTTTGATGTGCGAGATAGATATCCGAGTTGTGGTGGGTTTTTTTTTCTTTTTTTCTTTTTTTTTTAGTGACTGTTTTACACAAGAAGAGCCCACAGTCTTTTGTAAAAAAACCCAGCCTTCATGTTTTCCCTGGTCACCTAGAACTGGCTGAAAAAATGCAATAGGACTTTGTGGACAATTAAAAAAAAAAAGCGCACCCTTGTTTTACAGGATACAAAGAGAACCTTTTTCGATGCTTAATAAAAATTTTCCGTATGTTCTTAATTAAACATTATAATCTAAACCCGTTTTTTTACCGAAAACTTGTTTTTCCGGAACTTTGTGCAATACTCCTTGGGGGAAAAAACCAAACTTTTTGGAAATATTTTCAGTGTGTTTCAATTTTTTAAAGTGTAATTTTAGAAAGAATAGTATACTTCATTTTTTTAAGCACAAAGTTTAGTTTTAAAGTAAATTTCTCTTTTCAAATGCAAAAAAGAAAATGGTTTGATGTGCTCTTTATCTCAGGTCAGAGAGCAATTCCTGAAGGAATAACCATTGATCTGCAACAATTAGAAAAATATCATACTTTGTAAAAATTCTTTTTATAGAACCTCCTTACATTGCACCTCAACCCAGTTTCATATCTGAAAACAGGATGAAGTTTAAGTTTTATCATTAGGAAGAAAAAAATGTGGGATTATGTAATTTAATTTCTCACCTTGATTGGCATTTCTTGGTGGTTCCATCCAGCTGATGGAAAGGATACAGGTCATGTCGTAAGGTGGCTTCAAAAATGGAATTTTTGTGATAGCTAAGCAGTTGCAAAGGAATTTGGAAGGAATAGAGGTTGACTTGTCATTTAGGGGTAAACAGGTCAGACATGGGTAAAAGGCTGGGTTTATTCTTGTACTAAAGGTCTTAAAGTTGGAGAGAACACTGTGTGTGATAGAACACGGACAATCTGAAACAACCTATGTCAGTTTGGTTTTAAACTGAAAACCACTCAACTAACCATAAGAAAAAACAGTCTCCTGAAACTCGAGTATCTTTTAAAATATTTGTATATAGGCTCACCTTTATCCCTTTCTTTTTCAGAATTGTGGGTTGACTTTTTGTTCTTTTTTTTTCTTTTTGTTTCTTGATGTTCACCCATGCTACCCTTTTGACCAGCTTCACATCTTAGAAGCTGGTCCCATAATAATGAGAGGAAAAATACCTGTGTTCTACGTGATGGAGAGATGTCTTGCTATTTGGTTAAGGTATTGCAGTTTTGTACAAGACTCCATCATGTTGAAGAATCTCTCCTTAGAGTGTCTATGAGTGGGTCTTGTTCAGCAATGTGATTCCTAATTGGAAATTCCTAAATGGGGTTCCACTTTGGAATTAGGAAGAAACTGTAATGATAGTGCTGGGTTAGAGTGCAGCCCCAGCAGCTTAATTTTCAGTCCGTGTGTGCTTGCAGATCCTAGGATCTTTTACCTTCCCCAGCTGCACTGTGCAGTGCTCCTGCACCAGCCCAGCTCAACTGTACAGCAGAGGATTGCTGTGCTGCTCTTTTCCTTTCAGATCTTGCCCTCCTGTTAGAATTTCTTCTAAACAATGGGAGGAAATGGGATTACTGGGAGGAGTTAGTGTGTTTTGCAAATTGCAAGCGGTCCCTGTGTTTCTTCTCACTGCCTTATCCTCCTGGCCACCCTGGTAGCTCTGGGTGTTTTTTTAAGTCTTATTGCCCCTGACACTGATGTTTCTCTTCCCAGTGTTGTCTCAACTCTGCAGTCTCCAGGTGTCCCAGCACCCTTGTCTTGAGTCAGCTGATGGTACAAATGGCTCAGCACATACATATTTTGGATTAGTATAAAGACATCCAGATGTCTGAATTCTTGAGCATCAGTAGCAGAAGGAGACTTACAATGCCTGCAAAAAGTTGTAATGAGCTTTCCTTTGCATGGTGACTTGCTATGGTTCCCTTTCCTATTTTTGACCTGCTCTGCCTCATCTTAAGGCTCTAAAGTTTTAAGTGTTTTGAAGTGGGTTAAGCCTGCAACGCGCATGCAAGCCCTTCGCAGGCTACAATCAGCCTTCTGCTGAACAGAGATGAGTGCATCTCAACTGAGAGCTCAGGGGCTGGTGAATACCAATGCCTTAACGCAGATGTGAATATATGTAACAGGGAAATATATAATGGGGAAGAAGAAGAGGTGCATCTAACATCGCTTCCTGAACCTAAGCATTGTTCGCCCTGGTCATTTCATTTCCTCCAGCAATGTGCCTCCTTGGTCTTATGACAAAATGCTTGGTGTGAGTGTCTCTTCCCAGATGACTGCACCCCTCATTGCCAAAGAATGGGCAATGTATTTTCCTAATCTGCAGCTTCAATGCCCCTTCGGATAGCCCTGAAACTAATCAAGATCTACACAGAGGATAGGAAACAGAGAAAGATTTCACAGGCCACTCAGGACTACACATCCACTTATTGTCATAGCAATATGGCCACTTTGGAAGTAGCAGGGAAATGTAATTGGGATATGAAATGAGCAAAGGGGAGAAATCGTTTTTTCCATCTATGCTCACTTTTTGTTTTCACATAGTGGTTTTTTTTCTGACTTTAAAGCAATTTCTTGATTTTTGTTCCAGTCTTGACCAGAACAGCTTCCATAACTCCTGTTCCTGATATCCTGACATAGCCATAAACTAAATCTTTTTAATGTTTATTGTACCCTTTTTAATTGGTGTAAAGGCAAAACTTTTGAATGCCATTGTTCATTTGCACATTGAACTTGATGATAGGAAGCAAGTTTGCTTATTTAATGTTTGTTTTGATTTGGTGATTAGTCATTGCTTTTAATTATTTTTTACCATTTCCACATGAGTAATCAGGAAATGAACTGCTGTCTCACACTTTCAGCAAGTTAAAAAGAGCCTAACTATGGTATTTCCTTATTGACTTTTTACTTGCCCCCGTGCAGAATGTTTTAAGATGTCGCTCCTCTTGAGTCGCCCACCTCACAGCTTGAGTAGTGCCACAGCTTTTAAAAATGTTTCCCTGCTGACTTGCTGAGGTGATGAAGACAAGTAGTCATCCAGCATAAAAGGTATATACGAACAAAACACGAATTGAAGGTGAGGGTCAAGTTACAATCCAAACAAGAAAAGTATTAGAACCAGTTTTGGAGTCTGAGGAGACCAGTTTTGTGGTGCACATCTGCAATGAGAAATGATACCATCCTGGGATTCTGTCTGTTTATACACTGATAGCAAATCTACTTTTTTTAAAAAAAAAGGCTTACCCTACCCCTTTTTCTGCTGATGTTTTTCTTTCATCTTTTCATTCCTTTTCAATCAGTAATGATTGCAAATCACTCCTTGCCACAAAAAAAATGCTGTTTTCATAGAGCAGTGATTTGGTTCTTGTAATCTTATTTATTAGTTTTATTCAATAAGTGCCTAGGCTATGCTCTAAATGCCTTTTAAAAATACACTAATAAACAGACCTTGATTGCTGTTTAATTGAGTTGCAGATACCCCACTGATGATATAAATATCATTAAGTTAATCAACCTTCCTACAGAGGCTTTTCCAGTGCGGACACCAAGCTCCAGTGTCTCTGTCTTTTGCAGATATTAGAGAAGATGAAGATGAGCTGGATGGTGGCTTTCCCCTCTACTCCTGTGAATTCAGACTTTCTGGGCTGTAACTGATTGTCTGGCTTCAGTGCAATTATTTGATAATTATGAGAGTGTTGTGAAGGAGATTTATTTGTGAAAAAAGTAAGGTTTGGAAGAACTTGACTAGAAACTGCTAGGGCTTAATGAATTTGTGGTGCTGAGTGAAGAAAAATGGTGTCCCAATTGTTAACTTAATATACTATCCTGCATGTTCATAGACCTGAATCCTGGTTTGTTGGATGTCATGGCCATTTTTCCTTTAAGGGTTGGGATTTGGGCACTGCAAAGCTGAATTGGAGTCATTGCTTGATACAATATGGATGATTTTGCAGCACTTAATAGATCTCCTTTTCGGTGTGTTCGAAGACAGGTAACTAATGAACTGAGCGTAACTATGATATCCCGTCATGCCTAGGAAAATGCTTGAGGAATATCCTGCAAGGTCTTTGGCAAAACCAGCTGTAGAGTGAGACAGCAAGAGGAAGGATGCAGGAATTCCTCTGCATTATACCGGCATGTTTTAAAAGGCTCCCAGGCCTTCTGCAAGGCGCAGGGCAGTATTTTCTATTTGGATGACTCAATAGCCACAGAGCTCTCCAGAAAGTGACATCTTTTGACCCACGCTGGAGGTCAAAGCGAATGTAACACAGGCAGGCCACATTCCACAAAGGTGATAATTGCTGGTTTTCTCTGCATGGGGTACGCTAATAGGAAAACAACTTGGATGTTGTGTGGCTTTCTAAATCTTACAGCTCTTGAAAGATTACATCGGTTCTAAAGGATAAGAAATAAAGTACCTTGGAAATGTTGCTGCAGGCAGATTGTTTAATAGCCAAACCTTGATGATTTCTCCTGTTTATTGTATTCTTTCAGTCAGTATACTAATGGCATGATGTTGCTTATAAAAACTGTTTCTAATAGGGTTGCCTTAGTCTAATCAAGAACTTAGGGTAATTTAAAATCAAAGGGAGTCTTTATTTAACTGCTGAACAGCAGAAGGATGAAGTCTTAACATCACTCTGTCACATCCCAACCTGAAGTGGGAAGGCAGCTTACACGCCCTGTGGGATTTCGTCTGAGATTTGAGCAGACTGGTGCTGTAGCTGTGTTCCAATGATAATTCCTGCTAATCCATTGGTTGAACTGAGACTATTCTGGTGATGCATCAAACCCTGTGAAAATCTGTAGGTGACATATCCCTGCAATTTGTGACCTTCAACAAGGTTAACACACAGGTAAGATAAAACTTTTTAGTTTTAAGGCTGAAGTTTTACCTGCATCTCTCACTTGCTGAAAACTGGAAGTGTTGCCTTCTTGCTTCTGATTTAAGGACTGGTGACTTCGACTTCAGATGGTTTGGATGCGATAGCAAAAGGCTAATACATTCTTACAGCTGCCTTGTCGCTGAGCTGGGGTGTAATTGGACTAGTTTTTCAGTGGTTCAGATGTCAGCTGGGTGTGGGCTGAAGTTCACTGCTACAATTTAGTTCAAAGGTTTTCAGAGCTGGGTTTGGAGGCCTTATTTAGGCATTGAAGTCAGTGCAGTGATTTTTTTCAGTGTGCTGTTCCTGCTGCATTTGCAGTTGATTCAAAGATCCTGGGAGAACTATTGGGAGAAGCATGACCTCTGAAGCCTCAATTCTGTGTACCCCGTGTAGCAGAGCTGGAAGGATTTCTTCTAATAGTTGGAAAGAGTATTTCTCAGGGCCAAGATAACAGATAATGCTTTTCTCAGCTTCGTATTAATTGAAAATTAGGAACTTTGAGCACTTTAATGTTTACTGGTTTTTTTCATTTGATTTGAAAGTATTACTGTGGATGTGCTGAATCTTCTTTCTCTCTCTACATTCCCCCTAAAGGAAATGGGAACTTTTAACACGCTCTCACATGGGTCTGATTTACACTAGAATTTGCAGATTGAGGCATGATTCTAATCTACTGCTGTGCTCTGGAGTCTCTTCTGCAGACGTACCGTGGAAAGATATGGTGACTCTTTCTGCTCGAGGAAAGCAATGAGTGGCAGCAGAGGTGCTCCTGATCTGCCAGCAGACTCAGAAAGGCAACAGTGTTCCAGTTCTTATTTACAAATAGGCTTTACAGCCATCATAATAGCAAAATATTATTTTTAAGGAAAAAATGGAGCCTTGCTCTGTTTTACATCTATCCATTAAAATTGTACTTACTACTTTTCAAAATTATTTTGCTACCAAAAAAATGTGTATGCCAGGCTAAGCATAATCTAAGAGGCACCCAACTCTGAGGCTCCTCCTGGTGGTTACACCCTCCACCTCTTCAGGAAAGCCTGGAACCCCATACCATGATTTCTCCCTGGATAACTGATCTTGGACCTTCTCTGAACAATTTGTAAGGACTTCAGTTGGCAAAAAAAGAACATCTAAAACTTTTGAGAATTCTATAAATGTATAAATAGAAAGGAAATATTTTTCACAGTATTGCTTTTAACTATTATAGTGGAAATGCTCCCAAAATCGGAAGGCGGGACACACAACCTGGTTTTGGTTTTTTGTTCTCATTTAAAAATACTTACATAATTTCAGGAGTGACTGAAAGAATACAGATTAATGGAAACAATCTATACATGTAATGTGTGTCTTAATGTACCTGTAAGCTCAGTTTTTGAGAAGTAAAGAGCTAAATGAACTTTGTGTAAAGCAACAAGTGGAGAAGCCTTCCATGTTCCATTTGGGATTACCCACCTGTAATGAAACTGCCTCTTGTTCGACTCAGTGGGGTGGCTGATGGCAGATGTGCTGGGATCAGGAATGAAATGCTGCTGCCAGTGTAGCTGATGTCCTCTCTTTCCTCCTTTTAACCCAGCAGTTTGGGGCTGAGTTGGAATCCTGCTGCACAACTGGCTGGTTTTGGTTTGCCCTAACCCTGACTTACCCAAAAAGAGAATTTCCTTTGAAATGTTGGGTTTTTCAGAAGGATACTGAAATATAGAACTACCTCTGTGTGAGGAGCAGCCGCAGTAGCTTCCATACCAAGTTATGATGAAAACCAGATTCCATTGCAACTGATCCACTGCTAGAAATATGAATCATATCTCTTTCTACCAGTGGTTTTTCATACCATTTCTGGCTCTTCATTGTATTATCTTGTTTGACAAATACCCTGAGACTATAAAATGAATGCTGTATGGAATTTGTGGTACAGATTTTAGGAAATAAAAAGCATGCTTATAAAATCTTCTTTTGCACATGCAGAATACGTGCCTAGATATGGATGGATGAGCACGTAACTTTTGCACGTGTTTTGAACATGCACATGAAACTTCATTAAAGATTAATTATCTGCCTTGAGTGTGGTGCAGGGGTATGTTTATGCTGCACAGTGTGGTGGAGTCTGGAAGGAGGGTGCTGTTACAGAGCCTGGAGTTCCCTCTGGTCTCCTCATTGCTCTGGAAACGAGTCTACATTGATTACAGTCCTACAAGCATGCTGATACATGGGGTGGTTTTTTTTTTTTGTCAGTGAGTGAAATCTGCAGTTAATTTTACTTCCATCCATTGAAAGGTTTATGGAGTTGTCCAAACTTTACTGTGTTCATGGTGTTGTGGTGATACTGCAGTGACTAAAGGTAGGTTGTATAGTATTTCCATATTTCTATCTTCATCTGCATACCTCACTTGGTAATTATTTGTAAATGTTCAAGCATCTTCATGTTTTAAATTTCCCTACTTTAAAAGTAGCAGTATGAGCATTTACAAGTTGAAAACTATTATTGATTAATCTTCTTGGAAAAGGAGGCATCTGGCTTTGGTACAGCGCAGTACCTAATGGCAGGCAGGACCACGTTAGGTCTGTGCAACACTTCTGTTCTACAGCTGCAAGTTCTAACAAAATATATATCACAGTATCAATCTAATGAGAATCTGATTTGGAAAATTTCATCTAGCTCATCGATTTATCTTACTCTGTTATTTTTGTGACATAGATTATTTAAAGAATTATTTGTGTTTGAAGAGCCTAAAAATAGTTCTGTAACTACAAGGTGCAATGAATGCAGAATTTTATACCTATAGGTTAACCTGCCTTGTTTTGTAATCAAATATCTAAATCTTTGAGGATGACTAGAGCTTACCCGGCTCCCTGAAAGCAGAGGCAAAAATATTCGTGCTTTTCAGTTATCTGTTTATGTATTTTAGAGTTATTTATTATTTACTTTTATTTATTATCCACATGCAGCTGACTTCAGATACCTCAATTGCAAGAATCAGCATTTTTGAGGGGTAGTTTCTGTTATAAAAAGAACGGTGGTTTAAAATACCTTCAAAGCCAAAGGTCTTATTCAATTTCTGACCTGGGTGTAATTTAAAGTGAATTATGATATTCTGTGACTTCTTAGATTTTGGCTCATAGTCTTTAGATGCTTTCATTCCTGCACCTGTCATCCATTAGGAGACCTCCTTCTGTGATCTTTCATCATTCAGAATATATGATGATTTTCTTAAACACTTTAGCTAATTGGGAATGACTCTTGCTTTAAAATATATGGTAGTATTTGTAAATACCAGACGTTGGGCAGGCTTTAAACAAATACATACGGCTTGACAGGAATTGCTGAAAAATGTAAAGACACTATAAATTTAAATGGCTAACACAGGGGCCCTGTGGTATACAGGACAGACTAAGCACTAAGTTCCTTGAGTAAGCTTGCTAGTAAAAATTGTTGAATGTTCTTCTTTACAAGGTGAGATCTGTGGGTGTCAGTCCTTGCCCTTCAACATGCTACCTGTCTTTATGCTTCAATGGCAAAGTGCACTGGTTATAGTTTAGTAAAAAGAGCACTATTTTAATTTAATATCAATAGATCTCTCCTAATGTAAGATCCCAGCTACTGTGCATACTGCTCTGCATAGTGACGTAAAGAGATAGAGATGGGTTTGTGTCCTTTAAAATCAATGCATGAGTCCCACAAATGTTTTTATGAATTGAAACAGATGTACGTGCCCTCTCATTGTGCTTCTTATTAGAATCCAAGGTCAGTACTTGTTGCATACGTACTTTCTAATAATCTAACTTGAGTTTCCATATTCACATCACAAGAGAATTCTTTGAGAACCACAACTAGCTGACTGGAAACCCAGAAATTAAAAGAAAGACATAGTTTTGGCTAGAGCAGTGGTACCTCACACAGTGTGAACTCACCCATTATTCGTAGCCAAGCATAACATCTGTCATACCTAGATAGAAAATCCTGAGTCAAGCATTGACTTACATCCTTAAATCTTATGTGGGCTCATACCAAAGTTTAAATCTCCAATTCATAGTATCATAGAATGATTTGGGTTGCAAGAAACCCTAAAGATCATTCAGTTCCTACCCCCTGCCATGGATCAGGTTGCTCAAAGCCCCATCCAACCTGACCTTAAGCGCCTCCAGGGATGGGGCAGCCTTGAGTTCTCTGGGAAGCCTGGGTAAAGGACCCCAGGATAGAACTAACTTGCTTCACTCAGATGAAAAATAAGCCACAGGGCAAAAATACTTCTATTGGAAAAAATAGTTCATACTACAAAAATGCATATGGGAATAAATAGCTCAAGTGGTGATTTGTTGAAGGCAAAGTGTATGAAATTGGGAGGGAAAGTTGGTAAACTGAAAAATGCTCTTAAAACCTAATGAGGCCCCAAAGATATTTGCTGCTCTATAGCTGATGGCCAGGATAGCTGCAGTCAGAGGAGATAAACTATAGAAAAAGTCCTTCAGTAAAATATGTGGTACCTTCTACCAGCAGTGTGCACTGATAGTAATAAAGTCCATTAACAACTCCATATCAGAAAAAAACCCCTAAGATCTCCAGTAATAAACAGTGATAAATGTGTGGTTTTAACAGATGCATTTATGTGTGTCTTTTTGGGGTGCTGGTATGGACAGTCCATTGGCAGCGTAAGAGGCTCTATATGCTGCAAATGAGATGTTTTTCAGGGGAAGGTACCATCTCAGACAGAAATCCAAAATAATAAGCATCCTGGAGGCTCCCCATGACAACCTAGTCCTTCCAAGGCTGCTCAGCAGAGCCTGGGTGTCCTGTTAATATATCTGGGATAGCTTGAGGGAGCTTCCTGTTTACAAGGTAGTAGCCTTGTTCTTGCTTAAATAAACACTTCAGTGTTTCAGTTTATGCAGCCTGTGTTACAGTTGTTAACAAGAGGCACCCTTGAGCTATATAGTAGGTTTATACCAAGATTTCACATGATTAGATCTTTTACTGTTTTTTATGGAGTTACACAGGGAGGTGGGATGGCCCCATTGGTAAGGAGCATGGACTCAAGTAGAGATCTCCCAGCATGGCCACAGACCCCTCAAATAAGCTGTGCCCAAATAGCTAAAGGCATTTTGGTACCTAATTTCATGGGCAGCTAAATGCAGTCATGCTCCTTTCTTTACTTTCCTTGCTGTAGTTCTGTGTGATGAGAGGGAATATGAAGAGGGGATCAGCATATTGCTGCTTGCATGGGCTGTAATAAAATAAATGTGCTAAAAAATTAGGGGATGTCTCAGCTTCAGTTGGCATACCTGAGGTACCCGCATGCTTGGTTATATTATATTGTGAGAGCTGACAAATTGCAGGAAGGTAGTGTAATAAAAAATGCAGTATGAGGTCATTTAAGAGGTGTCAGGGTTGAGTTGAGGTGGTTGATTCTGTGTGCATCTCTTGTCTATTACTTGCTCATACCGGCACCTGATGCAAGCTTTGTATGTATGAACCTGGGATACAGACTGTGCTTACGAGCTCTGGGCTCCAGAAAGCTGCATGAGCTCAATGAACAAATCTTTAAGCCTGTTTTCAAAATGTGGCGATTCACATTCATTTTTCAGACCAATTTTTTATGCTATTATAGAAACCGCTTGGCCTTCAAAAGACACAAAAAGAGGAAGAGGCAAGAGGACTGGAATGGGATGTGGACACAGAAGAATAAAAAAAAAACCTCATGGGGTTGGAATAGCAGCTTTAAAAGGCTGATTCTGCAGCCAGGGGAAATGGAGGTGCTAAATCTGTACCCTTTTATGTCATTAACATGAACTGTAATGACTCAAGTCCCTTTCATAGCAGAGCAAACTGGACAACTCTGTCTTTGGCATCTGAGTATGAAGGCTTTTAAGATATCATCTGACAAATCATCCTGGTAGTGTGGTGGGTGATAGGAGAGACCTACTGGGTTCGAAGCTCAAGTCTCTCCTGTCTGAAACACGATCTACATAGCTGAACCCTCTTCCTTCTCCCATAGTCACTTTGAGCTGGGCACTGTGCAAGAAAAGCAGGTGCTCTTTAGTCTGTCGGTACTTCTTTGTCACCTGTTTGGGACAGATTTTAGAAAGTGCTGTAACTGGCTTTCTTTGCACTGCTTCCCTTGTTATTGTTTTCTTAATTCATGCCCTGTGCACTCAACAGACTCAAAACAAGGCATGAGTATGAAATATCTTGCCCTTTTGCTTTGTCTAGCAGGATGCTGACCAAGTGCTCTTCATTCTGAAGCACGCAAAGAGCTGCATGAGAGGATAGGCATTAAGGCTTGGAACACCAGGGAAATGGCAAGGCTTTGACTGTCTAGAAAATAATCAGCCTCCTTCAGAGGAGCACACTTACATCTGTAACTGTGCTGCTCTGTGTCTAAACAAAATACGTGCTTCTTTTTCTCTCTCCACCTCCCTTCCCTCCCTCCATGCACACATTTTTTATTTTTTTTTAAGTAATTGCTAATAGTTTAAAACAGGTTTTTAGCCAAAACTTTTAAGAGCTGCAAACAGACTTGCTGGCAGGTTTTCAGATCTCTTATGGCAATCAAAAGCAGCTGATGCATGTTTTGAAATCTGTTTGCAGACTGCCAGAACTTATGACTCAATTAATAAAACAAATGTGCCTATGAACTGCAATGGAACCCTTTTGACCTTAATAAAATCCTAAATCTTTAGTGAATCTGTTTCAAGATTTCAAATCTATGCACAGTTAGTGTTTGCAAATACTTGCATGGTAGTTTATTGCCTTGCCACGCTATTAAAATATCCTTTGCTAAATTTATGACACTTGCACGCTCACACCCTTTCAAGATGCCTGGTAATTTGGAAAAGCTCCTCAGAAAAAAAGGTTACATTTCTGTGCCCTGTTACTTCATATAACTTCTGTCTGACTAATTACCGCTTAGGACAAGCTGCTTCTGCTCCTTCCATAGCGTGAACACTGGTGATGTGGCGGAGTTGACCATCTCTATGCTGTCCTGTGTGCAGGGCCAGCTCCGTCCTTGTTCAGCTGCCTTGCAGAAGAGAGTGCAGGCTGGCAGAATGGCAGAAGACATCTGGCACAAGTTTAAGGTCAGTATATTTATTTCCCAGCCTCAGAGAATCTTCTGGAGCAGAATGACCCCAACATTTTAAGCCGCTGTGGGATTATTCCCTGCCTCGTGTGTGTTGTTGTTGAGTTTGATGCCCAGTCTCCAAACAATTGCTCTTTAGCTAGTGGAGAGATGAGTATCTGACCATGGAGCTAGACTAAAGCTGGTTTGCATTTCTGTGCAGACAGGCATTGGTCTTGTGTCTGCACTGATATGTGCACTGCAGACACTCAAGAAGGGATTCCTAGCATTTGAAATAGGTACAAAAATGCTGCTGTTTGAAAAGGCACCTCCAAGGTTTTGAATCATTAGTGGTTTTTTGTTATTCTCCAAAAGGGAATAAAAGATCAAGAGGAAGGTACAGCTCTTGCAAGGGATTCTGACAGCCTCCTTCACTCTTTAAAACCTTATTCTAGCTAAGTGTTCAGCATGTTAAAGGTGAGGAGCACCAGTTATTTGCTGCGTTACTCAAGTCCTGAAGTCATGTCAATGCAAAGTGTTGAGGAAAGGAGGTCGATGAAGCAATTTCTTGAGATTCAGATGAGCCTTCAGGAGAAGAGGGTGTGGAAGCCTGAGCTTTCCCAGCTGCAGCTCAACTGGTCTCTGCTGTGCCCATGGAGCAGAACAATGAAAGTGATTTCCCTAGAGATACTGCTGCCAGTTCTCAAGGTGATGGAGGGCATCTGAAGGGGGACACTGATGTGTTTGCTCCGCAGCCTCTTCAGCTGGAGGGTTTGGGCGAACTTCTAGAAGACAACTTAATAACTGAGTAGTCAGAATCAACACAGACTATTAAAATCTGAATTGTAGAGTATCCCGTCTCTCAAGGACTTTAATAAAAGGAAAGGCATTACTTCCTAGGAGAGCTGAGCCGTCTGGAACAGAAAATTAAGTGTAACAACACTGCTGTTTGCACTTTGTCTCTCTTTGCTCATGATAAATGCTATCCTTATAAGTCTCCCACCCTAACTTCTATGCAAATACGTGAAACAGTTCAGCTTGCCGGGGATACTTACAGTACTGACAATATCAGCGAGGTTAGATAATTCACTGGTGTTCATACATAGTATTCTTGTTATTACCTGGTTAAAACTAATAGGAATTAGCTTTTGTGGTCAGATCATAAGAATGTTTTGATGTTCTGTCTAAGGGGAAGGAAGATGTTAAGGATTGAAGGAGGAATCTAAATGAGCCGCAACACTACGACTAAGTTATTTTACTGTTTTGCTTCAGATCAGTTCTCCTTCTTAGCTTCATTTTATACATGGATTGAGTTGAGAGTTTGGCCTGCAGAGGTTCATTTGGTTTGGCTCAGACTTAGTTATCCAAGCTGGCTGAAAACAACCTCTTGCAACGTCCTTCAATCATTTTTCTAAGCAAGAAGAGGCTGGTCAGTTTTCCATGAGTACAGGCTGCATTTGTGCCCCAGCAAATGACCTGTCAGGCAAAAGAAACTTTTCTTCCTTAGGACCTCATTCCTCAGGACCTCTTCTGACCAAACCACAAGGGGAACTCAAGAATCGCTCAGTGTGGTGCTCGGCAGGGACTGAGCAAGGGCAGTTGTTACTGGCTAAGGGCAGGAAGCATCCCCAGGCCAGCTTCTGAAAGGGGCTTCTATGAGGAAGAGAGATGGGGATTTAGGAGGCAAAACATGAAGAATTCACTCTTTTAGCTTACTTCCCAGGAAAATAAAACGTATGGTTATCTAGTGCATACATAGGAACATGCTATAATTCAGATCAGACAGGACTTCCGACGTGTGTACAAACCCAAGTCCTTCCCTATTCTCTTTCTAGGAATATTTTGAATGGAAGGACTGAATTCTGATGCATTTTGGCAAGATTGGTTTGGTTTCAAAGACACCAGATTTCTAGATGGTTGTGTAAAACAAGTGACAGTTTAAAATATTTGACAATTTATTGCATTTAAATAATAGCAATAATAGTAGTAATAATAATAATAATCCGAGTTACTTTGAATGCAAATTCTGAACAAGATGTTTCTCTCACATCTCCACAGGAACCCTCCTGGGGCGAGGGGAGGCATCTGGGTGCCAATCCCCCCTGGCAGAGGGGGCTGCCGGAGGCAAACAGACCACGAGCAATGCTGCCCTCTCGTGCTGACACGGGAAGGAGCCCATCACCGTGCCAGCCCCGTTTGTTTCTTCCTTACTTGAGGGAAACCTCAGCTCTAAAACCATTATCTTTTCTCCACCAGTTCCTTAGCTGCTTTGACTGTTAGTACTTTGGATTTCATAAATAGATGTACAGTACCAAGCACAGGGAACTGCAATTCTGACTGGGGACTCCTAACAGTCTAATAATTAAAATACAACAGTTTGCAGTGCAACGGATGGATTATAGCATCTTAAGCAATTAAAACCTTGAGGCAGTTAAAAGAGAAGTACTGAAGTATAAAATGAACTAGCTCCTTTCCTGCCAGCTCTGAGCTTCCGTAGTTGTCTGCTTGGAAAAGCGCTGAGCAACTCCCTGCTTTATTTTCACAAGTTGTGGTTTCCAATGATGCCGAACTCTTCGTAGAAGTAGGCTAGCAATCATTTATGTGTGTCTTTGGGGATGATAATTATAAAAATAAAATGGTATTTTACAAACTAAACAGCTACTTAAAGAATCCCCTGAACTGTATATATATATTAAAAAAAAAAGTAAAAAGTCAAGCTTGATCCATAAGCTGACAATAGCAAGGAAATTCAGACATGAGCAGGGAAGTGTTCCATATGTTCTCCAATACCTAGGCACAACTGGGTGCCTCTTTAATGATGAGCTGAATGCTCCCTGTTGTTCCTAGGTACTGCAGAACATATGGCGCGTTTTCCTCTTTAACTGTGAATTTCCTTGCTTTTGTCAGTAGGTGTCTTAACTCTATTGTATTTTAATATAGTGTTTGTGCCTCTGAACATAGTTCAAATTTGATCTTAGGCAAATAGGACGGCAGATACAGCTGTTGATTAGTTCGTATTCTTCTTGAAACTGTATTTCAATACATAATCTTTATCGATATAGACACACCTTGTAACTGTTAATAAGGGCTCTCTGAGAGTTTAAAAATCATTCCGCTGTGCTCTAAACTTAGCATGGATGATAAATGACCGTTTAGTTGCCAATATAGCACAATATTTCAATTTCCTGCCTTCACAGAGGTATTCCAAAGGTTGAATGGAGTTCATACTCACAGTATGTGTTGTCTAGAACTCTATGATCTCTTGCTGGCAAACTTTAACCAAAACCTTTTCAATTAACTAAACACATTCCTCATGGAAGTCGGCCAACCCAACGCCGGACAAATAGAGTTACTGCAATATTTTGCAATAACCTCCCCCTGCTCCTGGCCCTGGGTGAGTGTAGCCAGAGTGAGTTTATTACCTGACATATAAGCTACGTGATTGGTAAAAAGATTAATGTAACCCCGAATTAGATTTTGCTCTGTGGCAGTGATATCACTTCAGCGTAGCTTCCTTCGGTTCTGCTGGAATCCTGATTTGCATGGTATAACCATGAATAAAGTTTAGCCTACAATCAGTAAAGCAGAGATCACGCTAACAAAAGCACAAGACACTGAGATATTAACTTTAACCAGATTGGATCGGAGTCTGAGGTTTGGTTCTGGTCACATTTGGTAATATTCACACTGGGGATTTGTTTTAGCAGCTACATTGTTGATTACTGAAACTATAAGCAACAAAGGGGAAATACCTGTTCCTTAGGAAAAAGTGGGAGAAAAACACTCACAGAGTTTTTTGTATAAGACACGGCCTTTGCCACTGGAATTCCTGAAGCACAGTCTTGGAGGAATATTCTGGATAAATAACTACTGTGTGCCTGCCCTATGCATGTACTCTTGTGTTGCACATCTGTTGATGGACCCCCTTAAGAGACAAGTCACTGTGCTGACAGGACCTTTTGTCTGAGCTGTTGCAGCCATTTTTATACTCACTATTTGAGTGTAGTGATAACCAGAAATATTTATAAAAACTTATTCTGAAGACAGACAGAAACCCCGGATTTGTTCACGTGAGTCCTCTTTAAATCCATTTGAATCAATATGAAAGTGTCAGCTCAAATAGCTCCTCATTCAGACAGTGCCTTTAACTAAATGTTTATCAGTGGAAGAGGACATGAGGATATTAAGTAGCGTGTACTGATAGAGGACATACCTCTTTCTCCGAAATAAACTGTTCATTACTTCTGCTTTGTCTTTTAGTGTCATAACCTGGACCTACCATGGCTTATGGACTGAGATGGTTGATCTTTTCCAACCAAGAAATGAAGACTGGTGCTACTAAGGACAAGAAATTAGAAGGCTTCCCAGGAAAATAATGCATTGTCCTGGGCAACACAGGAACAACACCTTGAGAAGCCAGAAGAGCCCAGCTGGACAGGTAACATGCAGCTGTCTGCAGAGGATTACCAGGTTTCTGTGCAATCACCTTATTTGCTGTTATTACCCCTGGAAATCTTCTAGTATCCATTTCTTCTTTCCTTACCTATTCTTGCCTTATACCACTCCTCAGCCTAACTCATTTCTCAGTCACCACAACTTTTGAAACACACCTGCATGATGGGGAGAACCTTCTGTGGTTTGTGTTCCTTCACGTTGCCTTCCCTTAAGGTAGGTTTTCAGTTCTTTTTGAATGCTACCTGTTTGGATTAAATAACCCCTTGAACCTTGCTGTTTTCCCATGCTAATTTTATTTTTCCTGCTTTCCATGTTTCTTTGAAAAGCTGCGCATTCCTTCTGGGACTCTATTATGGTTGCTTAAGTAGCCTTCATGCTGAGTTGAAGGATTTTAATTTCCTTACTTCTGACTTCAGGGCCTTTTTGACTAGCTTCCTCATTTTTTTTTTAAATCCCCTTTCTAAAGCTTAATGTCACAGTGCTAGGTTTTGTTGCATTCCCTCCCACAAGGACACTGAACTTAATTACACTATGCCCCTTTGTATTTAGTGATTCAGCTATAGTTATTTCTTCAACTCCTATGTGTCTTTTTCACTGCTAGTGGAGTACCATGTTGGGTTTTTTAAGCGAGAAAGAAAACTTTCAACAGTTATCTCAGTTCATAATCCAAATGGGACATTTCTACAAAATGCCCCTGTCCAATGCGCTTCTCTAAAACTACATTACCTTGTCATAGGTAGAGTTGTTGTAAGAGAGCTGATAGTTCAGGAAGAGAGTTTGGAGGTTTGGTTTGGTAGAGAAGACCTCAAACTAGAATTAGTAGGTAGAATGACTATGGACAAGACAGTCTCTTCCCCAGTTCTATATCTTAATGGTATATGTCGGATTGTTACAGATTCTTCCCATGGGTCTATTCATGCCTGCAGATCAGACCATTTGTTCTGTGGGCTTCTTGAAGTTTAAAGCCTTTCCCATGACTCTAAGGATAAAGTCTGATATCACGGGCATGCCTGCCTTGTCACACGGTGTGAATGTGAGATGTATGTGACTAGAGTCTCACTTTAAGTCCTCCACAGCCAGACTTGTTGCCTTCTCCTCTGTGAGTCCATTTGACAGAAAGAGAGATGGGTGACGTTCCCAACGTAATGTTTCCTTAATAGTTAGCCTGTACATCTTAGAAATGTCAGAAAAATCTCCAGGCATGTGACTTCAGGTATTAGTAACAAATCGCTTGGAAGACTGGTATGCGGCTCATCCCCTTCTGTCCTATCATCCTGTCTCACCAGTCTGTCTTATTGAAGTCCCTAGAATGTTGACAAGGCTTTTCTGTTTTAGCTACCCTTCCCCCTGTGCACCCAGCAAAAAGCCCCCTCTGTTCTTATTTGGGATGTCCAATCCCTCCTGGAGTTCAGCTAAATGGCAGTGTAAGGAAGAGCGATTGCTGGCATTTGTTTGACCACTGCGCTCTGTTTTATTGACCACCTTTTGTGATGCTGAGTTGCATTGCTGGAACGTCCCCCCAGGAGGCCGCCTGCCTATTGCAGGGCTCAGCTGTAATTTTTGCCCTCTCCTTTACAACTAGATATCTTGTTACCTACACATAAATGACGGCCTGTCTCTCTCTGTCTTTTATGCTCAGTTTTCGTCTTTTCTAGTCCAAATAACACACTTCTACCTTGTCAGTTTTCTTATAACAAAGTTTTGATCCTGTTTAGCATTTTCCTACCCCAAAAGTTGCCTAATATGTGCTATGGGGAAAAGGTTGCCTAGTATGTGCTATTTTGTTCAGTTCATCACCTTCACACACACTTAAAAATCTTCAGTTTCCTCTGCTCTGGCTGGCTCTAGGAGGATATTTGAGAAGTCTGTTGAGGTGTCGCCTTCCCACTTGTTATTATACAAATAACTCTCAGTTAGTACAATAATCTTAGTACAATCATTGTAGCAAGCAGCAACTTTTGGAAGAGCAGGGTCAATCAAGAGCACCTGCAGGCGACCCTGGGTTAAGGAGGTAGAAAGGGTCCCACTTGATCGAGACTGCATCAACACAGGACATCCATAAAACGATCTGGAGGAGAAGAGGACTTGTATCCCAGAATCTGCTTATGGCATCCAGGCATATGTTCACACTCCAAAACCAAGTTGGCAGACTCCTGCTTTAAGCAGCTGAAACTCAGGACAGAATTACTAAAGATAAGTTTTTTTCCTGCCGGAAAGGCCCTATCATTGGTAGTGTTTGATAGCCCTGAAGTTTTGGATCAGACCTGTAGTTCTTTAGCTTTCTCCTTCCATGAAGGAAACTGATATTTCCTATAGATATCAGCTTGATGGCATTTCTCTTCCCATCCATCTCCCTGCAGTTGTCTATCTGTTGGTTTGCTCTTCCCAGTCCAGTTCCGTCAGTCATTGCTTGCCATACTGGTTTTCAGCCATTGTACTGTGATGGGAACCAAAAGTTGAAGTGCAGAGGGATACCCAAGGAAAGAGGCAAATCCAGAGTACTCATTGTTGGAAACCTGTTTATCTTGCCTCTGTTCATTACCAGTGTCATTCTCTATTATCCTGAACAAGTACGTTGTTTCTTCTGGATTTTGCTAATACAGTTTTGACCTTCTCTGCACCAACAAAGAGACACCTCGGCTCCTGTCATGGGCATAAGCCTGTCTTCTTTTTCTTCAAGGGAAGAAGCTGATGAGGCTCCTTTTGAGTGCAAGTTTAACAAACCTTCCTGATTGTGTTTAATAGTGAAGTTGTAGGAGAAGGTATCTTCTCCTTCTCGATGATAAATGATGTCTGGATTCCCAGGACCCACAGCTAAGCCTCTACATGAGAGAACTGCAGATTGAGAACTTGGATAATTTGCTGTTTTAGTGAACGTTCCTGAGAAAGGTTGGCCACCCACCTGATTGTAATCCAAGGAGGTTCCACCCTTGGTCAAAATTAGCTTTGCAAAACTGATTTTTCCCTTTCATATCAATGGTCCAATTAATTTAATGGATTTTTTTTGTTTATTCAGGTTGGAAACTAGACAGAGTTCTAGTTTATTCAGGTTCTAGAAACTAGACAGCAAAAACTTCAGTGTGTAGGCCAACTCAGACAACTCACCGTAGGTACTTTGGAAGCAACATCAGGCTGCTGAATTACTTCACTATGACAGTTTTCTGCAACTGATAATTAGCATGAGGGAAATTACTTTAGCATGTCTTCAGGACATTTTTAGGATTTGTCATCTGGGTTGTAGAATGTGGTCAAAGTAGCCAGGTTGTAATTTCATCTCCGTTGTAAAGAAACTGCTGCCAAATAGATAATTTTTGTAGAACTTCAGGTGGGAAAAATGAAAATTTAGGGGATGAATTGTAGGAAAAAGAAATTTTGTCTTTTGAGAATTTTGAGAAACATTATTTGGGGAATGTCTTACATTTGTAAGGTGTCATTATTATAATAATTTGGAATGTGGAAGTGAAGAAAGCTTTAAAAATGGAAGATAAATGTGGCTTAAAATCACATCCTGACCCCATTTTCATGTCATTTGTCTCCCAGAATATTCAGGATAGTGGCAGAAACTTCCAAAATAGTTCAACACACTAGACATTACCTGCTTTTGGAAGGGGAAAAAAAAAATCACTTAGCAGAGGCAAGCCTTTATTTAATTAGCCACAGTGTAAAGGTTTCTTGTATTCCTTTGCAGTTACACGGCCATGAGAGACTGTGGAGTACCTGAAGGGTAACTCCTACTGGGACTAATTCAGTCCAGACAGCTCCAAGTATGTTCATTAAGCTCTGGCTGGGTTTCACACAGGTGGAGAAGGTTAGAAGGCAACAGATAGAGAATGGTACTGATTGTGTTAAGCATAAAACACCATCTGTTTCACAAGTACGAGGGGAACAAAATCTGCACGTCTTGAGGGATACTATCCTGCTGCTAGAAGTCAGCTCTCTTTTTTTTATTTATTTTTTTATTTTCTTGCTACTTTTTTTTTAAGCTTCAGCGTAAAGCAGCTAGAATGTAGAAACTAAGCTCATAAATCAAGGGACTGCTGAAAAGATGCTGAAGTTTAAATTGCCTTCAGGGCTTTCAGACCTGTAATACGTCAGGAACAGAGGGAATTTTAAATAAGTGTTATGTTTGGCATGGGAGAGAGAAAGGATAGAATGAGGTTTAATTCCAAATGTTTTAAAATAGAGCAGTATAGGCTTAACAATCAATTGACGTAAGAATGAAAATGCTCTTCCTTGACTACTGCTTTTTCTTCATTTTCTAGGGACCAAATGAAAAAAACTCAAGTATGTGTTTGGAATGGCAATAGTAAATATGTCAACATATTAACTACTTCATTGTCGAATTAGAAAACTTTCTTGAGGGTTGCTGGTTAAGAAGAAACATTACAAGCAGATGTAAGTAGCCAAATGTAGATGTGTCTGAGTGCTACAGGGTTTGTGGACGCAGTGAGCCTTGACTGTGGCCATATGAGGAAAGAGACAACTTTCCTCCTTGCTCTGCTTTTAGAAAATTCTGCATGGGAAAAGCTGTGGGTGGGAGCAGGTAGCTGCAGGGCTTCAAACTTCTGGCGCCTTGGAAAATCACAATGCAAGACTAAGTTTTCTGCAGATCTCGAGGATGGTGGTGTGCTTGCCCCTTCAGAAATTACCTGTCCACGTGAAGGGATTCATTGCAAGTCCAGGGACTGACCTTGTAAGTCTCATTTTTTGTAATTTTGGCTTACTATGTATAATCCCCAAACTCTGCATTTGTTGTAGTTAAAGTGAAAGTAGTTAAATAAAGTGTAAATCTTAATTTTCACAGCTCATTGAAAGTGCAGTGGTATTTGGTATTTTTGTTAAAACCTCAAGTCCTGAAATCATGTAGATCCAGGAGCCTCTTGTTTCTCTTTCTGTGATTCTCTCTCCCCGGCTTTATTCTTTTTATTTTGTGTTCTGTGGTTTTAATATAGATCCATTACTTGAACAAAACTAATTTCCTGACCCATTAGATCAATAATGGCTTTGCCAGTTCTCTAGCTGTTAAATGCTGACCTAGTCTTGACTTGTACCAACAAATTGTTCACATTAAAAATAGGATTTCCAGGATGTGAGCCAGAGCTTTTACAGGAGAGAGCAAGATGAGCATGGACACATCTCCAGTGCCCAATAGTGCGTTTGTGGAGGTAGAAACTACTGATATCCAGGCTGGCATGTGTCCCTCTGACACACAGGTTGTGTGTAGTGGTAGAGAGAAATCCCTAAGCAAATGTTTATTGGTTGCTTCAGCTTTGCTCACCTGAGAAGTGCCATCAATAGTCACCTTATAGTCTTTGCAAAAGCCTGTGCTCTTCAGCTTTCAACATCTGTCTTGCAAGATTAGTGATTTCAAGAGCTTTATTTTTTTGTGTTTAGAAAAGGTTGTTCTAGCCAGTTTAGCTTTCATCCCCCAGAGAAGATTGTGATGATGTCAGTCTACTTGGTGTGTGGTTTTGGTTTGCTTCCTTTAAAACAAGAACTTTTGTTGGATTTCTTTCTCATTTTATTTTGCAATATTCAATAAAGGAAGTGCAGAAGAAAAATTGTATGTTAAACATATGGGAGTCCAAGCAAGGATGGTAGGTAAAACCTTCACGTCCATTCAGGGCCTGGCTTTGCACTATGGGGGTGTCTTCTTCTCTAATACAGTTTTGGAGTTCAGTCATCTTTGGACCACCTTGAACAACCCCCCTGCATCAACTAGAGCATTTCTCAGCCTATCATGACTATAGTTTTTCACTACAAACTGTTCTAGTGCTCAGGATATTTTTGGATTGCTGAATGTTTTAACCATTTGTAATTCCCCTCATTTGTCTGTACCTGAACGTCCTGGACCATTTGAAAGGATCTGCTGAAGGACTCCTGAACCACGATAGCCAAGGTAGGACCCTATGCCCTTAAGTGCAGAGTGGAGAGAGTGGTTGCCTCCTTAGGATCACTGAAGATGAACCTACTGAAAGCAGGACTGCTGTGGTAGGATCTGTAAGGGACATTTCATTCTGGGTGGCTTGTATGTAGCAATAATAAAGTGAAAGAACAAAGAGAGGTCAGCAGCTTTGCAGACACATGAAAAGAATTCACAAACAAAAGGTTTGTGTTTACCTTTCAAAAAAAACCCATCTTATTCTTGGCATGAAACCAAGGTCCTAGTCTCTTCCCCTGCTTCCCAAGTGTCTTGGGTAAAGGCATATGAGACTAGACCGAGTTGCTGGTGCTTTTGAGCACAGTACTTACTTACCTTCTGTTCAGCTTTATTGGTGTGATCTTCCTCGATACTCTTCATCACCTTCTATATTCCATTTCCAATGAGCTATGTACTTGGTAGTAGAGTTGAATCAAAAAAATCTGTCTCTTCACTGAGGTGGCATGAAGCTTAGGTCATATTTGAAATGCAGTTAGGCATTGTCTTTTACAGTGCTCTCTGATCTCCACTCATCTTTGCTGAGGCACCGTTCAGCCGTGGCAGTGGTTGCTATTGGGCTGAAAGGAGGTGGCCCCAGGCTGTTGGCATAGAGACTGCCACATACGTGGAAAAATGTCATGCAGTTCAAAAAGCCTGGACTGTGCCACAAAAGTTCCAGCCAGTTTTGCAGCAGCTTTAGTTTGTAAAAAAATCCTATTTCATTGCCCAGTTGAGCAATCATTTGTGACCTAACCTCAAGAGTTTATTGCATAAAGTACGAGATATTAAATTCATTACTGACTGACTGTAAGGATTTTGGTCAAACAATAATTAGCAGCACTTAAAAGATATTCTATAGCCTAAAACACTAAATCCACCGGTATATAACATCCAGCCGTGGAGCATATGTGTGTGTAATAGTATCAATATTGAAAGCCCCTACTGTGACGAGCCATAGCAAAGCATTTTTAGTCGACATACTTCTGGGATCGCTAATGATTAATTAGTGTGTATCATAATGTAAAGCAAATGTCACCCCTGCTACCTGGGGCTGCTGTCATTTGAGAGGGAAAACTATTTCCCATTGAACACTGGCTGGAAAATGCAAACAGCATTGCAGCCTGCCATCTCGTGGGCAGAACCCTGCAGCTCCCATGGGAGAAGAATGTCTCTTTCTCCATAGCGTCTTGTCTGGTCCAGCTCTTGGCACTGCTCAGAAATGGCCGTTAGGTCTCACTGTGTGCAAAATTGAGTTAAAAGGAGGAAAAGCTGCAACAACAAATGTTTGTCCTCAGTGGCTGTCTGAAAGTGAATGACATTCGGAGGGTTGCTAATAACTAGACTGAGATTTCTGATGGTTGCATGGCAGATCTGTGTAAATAAAAACCTAAGGATTAGGTGCCTAGGAACCATATTATTTACTGATTATTTCTCCCATAACTATGCTTGTTATTTGAAAGTGTTGCAGTTGAGGTAGTTTGCAAGACCATGTAGCAGAGATTTTACCTGTTGTTTAGGGGAAGTCAAAGAATTTCTTCTCCATGTATGCAAATCACACTGTGGCAATGTTTGGATTAATTCAGTGTTGTGTTTTATCCCACACCACCTCTTCTTTTTTATTCCTCTAGAGCTACAAGCTTTCAATATAAATAATACTGTTTTATAAATATTTGTTGCTCATTTTTTGAAGTAGCTCTCTGGGAAATAGTTATTAATCAACAGGAAATACTGAGGGTTTGTTTCAGCAATGAGATCTATAAAAAACCTATTCTTCTATTTGCCTTTTTTAATCAAATCATCTCCATGCAGATCCAGCAAGCAGGCAGAGTGATCTCCTTGTAGGCTTACTCTAGGAGTATTTGCTTACTGATTTTTACTGGAAACAATCAGATCTCCAGAAAAGGCAGCACAACTGAACTAATTGGTGGATTTCCTACCCAATGGTCAGCTCAATGCATCCAGCTACTGCATTTGTCTTTGAAACAACAGCGTTAGATGTTGTGATGCTACTTCCACGTGATCAAAAAAAGGACAATACAATGCTACAGATGCATTTAATACTGCAATCAGATATCCCTAATCTAGACAATTTGTGTGAAGTTAATTTAGTTTTAGGTCAACTTCTATTTAAAAAGGAAAGGAGTTGTTTGATTTACCACATTTTTTTTGTGCGTGCAAGTTGAAAACCATGCTTGATTTCCACTATAAATTGTATCCTTGCTTCATCACTCTGTATTTTTAGAGTTATGCTGACATCCTAAGCACAGTAGGATCTATACTTGACATTTTAAAGGAGCTTTTATAATTTATGTGGATGTTTGATATAACATGTTTTTTCAATCTGTAGCTTGGGAGGGTTACAATTTGAAAGTGAATTTGAACTTTCGTTTCTGATCCAACCTAGGAGCAGCTAATTTTAAAATGTTAGCTGCGTAACTTGCATAGTTCTTCCAGTTTTCCATGTAAACTATATAATGATAATTAATTATGCAAATAATAAATTTATTATGTAAATAATAGTAGTTGTAGTGGACAGAACTTAATTATAAGCCTTACCTAAGTAATTGCTGGCATGGGTTTGATTAGTTTTAGTATTTTGCTAATGACTGTAACAGATTTAAAAGCTTATTGCATGTTGCTATTTTTCAGTAAATAAAATTTATGGAAATATTCTATTACGTAGCAAACAATGCCAACATAGGCTGGTAAATAAATAATGCTTAAAATGACAGGCTTGTTACTGAGAAATGCATGAAAAATAAAGGCAAGGGAATGGGAATTAGTGCAGCCAAATTATATCTAAGCTCTTCTAAGATGATTCTTACCATGAGAAGTGAAATTACAAAATATTTAGGTAAACTAATTTTGTGAGCTGAGAACAAGGAAGCGTGTGAGGAAGCACGAGTCTTGGGGACTCTGACACACCTGGTGGTGCTTGGTGGGGTGGGGAGACGTGCGCATGGTCCTGGGAGGCAGAGACAGGCAGCTCGTTGCTGGGCACCTGGCAGGATGGCAGCTCCAGCGGTGCTGGGTGTGGTTGTCTCTGCACACACCAGCTCCTGCAGCATGGAGACAGTGTGGCAGTTGGAAAAAAAAATTGCATAAATATCTATTTAAATTTATTAACCTATCCAAAGTGAAAAGCAACCACTGAGCATTGCTCAATTTTTTTCTTGTTTTTTTTTTTCTTCCCTACAAAAATTCTATTTGTGTTCTTCTTTTATGTGCTAGTTTTAGCAAGAACTTGGCAACCTGGAAACTGGAAAGTCCAAGGGAATCCTGCCTTTTATCCAGCGTCTTTTAATCCTTTTCTGGAAGAGGAATGTGTTGCCTGTCCAGAGTGTTGTTCCACACAGAGAATAAATCTACAGTAGAAAGACCTGGGATGACTTTTTAATTGAAATCTCTCAGAAAAGAGGCAAAGGAAATCTCAGAGAAAGCAATAATATCTGTTATGGACTTTCTTATTATTCTAGCTTTACATTCTTTGCTCTATCTACTTAGTCATTTAGGTGATTTTCAGAATGAGACAAGAATTCAGAAATTCTTTTGAAATCATAGCACCAAGATATTACAGTCTTCCCTGATTCTCCTCTGGACTGACCAGTGTAGGGCTGGGAGATACTTTTGCATTTCTAACACCAAGGACGTGTGGTCCCCAGCAGTTCCCAGTCTGTGGGATCTGTGCTCTGATGTGCTTTTTTTTTTTTTTTTAATATCATTGGTGGGAGAGAGGCAAAGGAGGTGACAGGGAGCTCCTCCAATGGGGAATCGCTGTGTTGTTGATCAATAGGCAGAACCTGGTCCAGTACTTTGCTGAATTGTGGCCTGAGGGACGCACGTTTTTGCAAGAAAAGTCCAATATCTCATGATACATTACAAATCGGCTCAAAGGATGGTACACAGCAGGGCTGGGGTGGGACAGCAGCATGACTTCTGCCACTGGAGTTCATAGCACTTTTGCTCTTGCAATGGCCTCATCTGCCTGGAGCCCATGTGTGTGAGCTGGATGCGTGCAGCTGCAGATGTATGTGTTCAGCCTGTGTCTCTGTAACATAATGTAACGTGTGTCTTGTGGGAATAAAACATAAGTATTGCTTATACGCATACAGGCATATGCAGCCTGTGATATGTATCTGTTCAGAGATATTCAGCATATTCTATTAATATTTAAGGTGTAATTATATTATTAATGCATTATATAAATAGATTGCAGCATTTGTTTGTGTTTGCTGGATGTATATTCCTCCTGTGCTTTCAGTCAATCTTCCTTGGACCTGCCGTGTTCTGAAAACAAAACAATACCTAGTTCTCACTTGAAAGACCAGCTTTGCAGAGAGTGTATATGTTTAATAAAGTGCGTTCACTGACTTTGTGAAGATACTACACAAGGGTGAATGCTGAGTTTCATAGACATATAGTGCTAAAATTGCCTCGCCTATTACAAAGATAAAAATATCTTTTTGTTCAAATGTTCTGCTTGCTTCTTTACAAATGAACGAGTTAAATACTGAAAGGCAGGTGGATGCTGTAACTACTTTAGAAAAAGATGAATAGGGCTGATGGCTAAAGCTACAGGGAATCTATTGAAGGCCCAGATGCAGACGTGGCTCTTACTCCACACACAGTTCAAAGTGGGGTGAAGCTGCCTGAGTAATTGGCTATGAAATAACTAACCTCTGGGAGAAAATTGCCCTTATACTTAATTGCTTGTGTTCAGGGTAACATGTAGCCACCTGGCTGATTAGTGCCCTTACCTATATTTACACCCACCCGAGTTTAAATGCAAGCACTATTATTGGTCTGTCTGTATGCATTCATTGAGTGGCCCTAGTGGATTAAAGAAAATATGACCACCAAGGTCAGTTTTTCTTTTCATTCTTCTTTTATCTTCCTCTGAATCCCCGATTTCCCACATAAGAAGAACAAATTCAATCCTAAAGAAAATCCATTGGCTTTAACGGAACAGTAGTGGAATGAATTTTGTCCCAATTGTTTAGTTTGGTCACATTAAATACTTAGAAGTGAGGAAGTAAAATTTAACAGCCTAATGGAAGTCAGAAGGTGAAGCAGTTGAATGAGTAGAAGAAAAGTGAAGTACTGAAATAGAGAGGGGAAATTGTGTGGTTTTTGTCATGAAAAGTCTTTGGGAACAGGTTGGATAAACACTTCTCTTAAAGATAATACTGAGCTTTCTTGAGGTGGAGAGATGGAGATGAAGGCTTTCTAGTGTACCCACTATTTAGCAGCATTTGTATTCAATTGTTCAGCCACTTAAAATCTAAGAAACCCCTTTCTTAGTGTAATAGTAATCAAACACTGGAACAGGTCGCCCAGAGGAGTCATGGAGTCTTTATCCCTGGGGATACTAAAAAACCTGACTGGACATGGTCCTGGGCCACCTGTTTAGCTGACCTTGTATTAAGTAGAGGGGTTGGAGTGGAGGATCTACAGAGATTGCTCTAGTCCTAACCCTTCCAGGCTTCTGTAATTCTGTGATAGAGTATCAGGATAACATTTGTCATTATCGTGGATCTCTATATTAATCTTTGTTTTCTTTGATTTACTTAGTGGTTAATTTAGATGGTTTCCTTATTAGTTACTTAGGGTCTTTACATTTATGTTTTCAAGTTCAGATTCCAGATGCTTGTGATTATTGTTGATACTTTTGATGCTGTGCCTACAGTCAAAAGGAAGTGGCTTTATAAAGCCCTTGCATCAGCCAGTAATAAGACTCCACCAGCACTGCTCACTGTGGCTCCTCTATCAATCTGCAGCGCATTAATCACCATACTTGCTCCAGAAGTATATTAGTAACACAAGAGATTAGAACCTGGTTTTGGGTTTGTTTTGCTACTGCTGATTGACAGCAAGCATGAACTCTCTGATCAGGAGTATATTGCCAGAGAAATTTGGGTCTTGAAGTCCTGCTGCAAGGTATACTGTTGGCATCAGCAGCCACTCTGCTTGTGTGACTGAAACCTACAGATTTTTGGAGCAAAAAGGGGTAATTGGTAAAGATATGAGATGCCACATTTCTCAGAAAATAAATGCCTGTGTTTTCTGAATTACTCTTGGGTTTTGTCTGGCACCATTAGGTAAATTGAAGAAAATGCAGACTGAGATTTTTGTTTATGGACATTTTAAAAATAAACATGTTGTAGATGTAGCACAGCGTCTGTAATTAATTATGACTGAGAGAGAAATGAGGATCCCAGAACAGGGATCATTTCAACATACTCTAAATTCAGGGATAAGACCTGAATATTTCCAGTGGCCATATGAATGTGGGAGTATTTCTGTGCACCTCAGCATCTTGAGTCCTGCTATTGTTGAGCGTCTTAGTTCTTCTACTTAAAAGAAAATTAAAAGTTTGCACGTGCCCACTTGGAGAACTGTTTCAACTCAGAAATGCCAAAAATCCTGAAAATCAACAGAAAAGGAAGAGAAGTTGCGTGTAGAATTGCATGATTTTTGAACTGGCATCATGCTATTCTGACATCCTGTGTTCGGCAATCAATCTGGGGGAAGCTGAGCAGTGTTTTCTGTGGGACCTGGACCTCTTTTAGCCAGTTGTGCTAAGCACCTTCAGTGCCTATTGACTTTGCTGTTGGCTGATTAGTGTCTTTTGATATCTAGCTCTCTGCTGATAAGATGTTTGGTTTGTAGAAAGGGGAAGGGGTTATGGCAAGAACGTGTCAAAGTACAGTTTCTTCAGACACAGCTTTCCCTGTCAATGCCTTGACAGTCCTGTTTTTAGTGTTGCCTTGCTAGTGTTTTCGCTTCCCATCGCATCCCATGTAAATGCTGATATTTTCCTGCTTTTAAAGCCAAAAAGCTGCAATTCACCATCTTTACTGAGGTATGACACTTGGGCAGCTTTGAGTCCAGAGGACAACCCGAGCAGAAATTTTACATCAGCCTGAGAGATTTCCATGTGCATATACAGTTACTAACTGTGCAGAGTTGAAGGCAGTTCATTTGTTCTCAAGAGGCACCTTATTTATTGAGAAATAGCTGGATGGTATATAAGCCAAACAGGTGTTTGGCATGTATTTGGTTGGAAGTGATGGAGTTGTTGATGGAAGCAAACCCATGGGAAAAAGAATTTTTCTGCTTTGCTTAGCTTGCTCAGAGTCTGGCACTTTGTGTAAGCTTGTCATCCACAGTTGTTCAGCTGTTGGCCGTCTACCTTTAGAGCAAAATTCATTCCACCTGCTCTAGGTGGGAGACCTGCTGTCTATCTCCATTAACAAAGGAGGAAGCATAGTTAAGTAGCTCAACCCAGACATCTGTGTTCAGTGAAATTAACTCATCCTAAATATTTCATCTCCCTCACAGTCTGCTGACTGGGAGAGGCACCTCCTTTTCAGTATGATACAGAAGATCTTATAGTCCTGCTTAAATTGGCAGATTCTAGACAGCCTGGGTATATTTTGGGTAGAGCAGAAGGTATAGATGAGTGTTTCTACCATGTGGAATCTAAATCTCTTATGCTCTAAATCCCATAGAACAGACTCCAATTTAAAATTATAATTCTTTCTAATATTTCCACATTTTATTTCTATACAAATGACTATTGTTTTACTCTTTCATTTACATAGTTGAGATAAAAAGAGATGTGTACCATTTCTTTTATTGATAGAGATCGTAGTACATTTGAAGGTACAGGAATGCTAAATAGAAGGCTTATTGCAATACAATGCAGCAGGTCTGCAAGAATTGTGACAAGGGAGTAGGATTAATTGATCACAACTCTGAGTGATAAGGACCTGACAAGGGTATTTTCCTTTATAAGTTTGTAGAAGGATATATACAGAACTTGAACTTGGGAGATAACACAGACAATAAAATATACATAAAAATAGTGTGACAGGAAAAGATTGTGTTAACAACTATCTCCTAGACTGTAAAATAGAGGGAAAGTGCATAAATTCATGGGCTGGAATGAGAAATTGTCTCCCTTAACTCTATTGTGTTATAATGAGGACCTTCCACTTGTATTAAAAATGGAGCCTTTAGAACCTAGCAACAAAAAGAGTTCATTTGTATTAAAGACTTGTTTAAGATTGGACATTTTAAATTGTTTGACCAATTTGTAGAAGATTTTCATATTCCTGGAGCTCAGTTTTCCCGTTTCCTTTGGATAAGACATGCTGTTCTTTGTGAATTAAAGAAAGGTATAGAAATGCAAATGTCACAGATTGAAAAATTGTTGTACAAAGAGACTGTCTCACTAAATTGATTTCAAGGCTATATAGGACATCGTCAGTATCCTTAGACAAAGGCAAATTGGAAGTTAAAGAGAAAAATGAGGGAAATTTTGGTAAAGAACTTAAAAGATAAGAATGGGAACAGGCGGTTTAATAAAGTGGATTTATGTGAAAATAAGACATCAGGTTGTTCAACTTAATTATGTCTAATTCAGAGAACATATTTATGTCCTTGTAAATTGCACGTATCTATAAAGAGATGGTTACTATACTGTAATAACAGCAAGGCACTGCACAGGGGGTAGCATATACGTATACTTAGGCATTATAAGGAGATCAAACATTTTCAAACAAAGGTTTCAGAATTCTGCTCTGCCAAGTGAGATCTTTAGGTATGTTTAAATGGATTTCTAAAGGCTTGTTGATCACACCAGTGCGGGAGAGATTTTTTTCACTATCTTTCAACTGTTTTTAACAATTTCTTCCTGTGTTCAAGCAAGAAGACATTAGAAGGCCGGAGGGCAAAGATGCTCGGTGTTATCTGGGCTAGAATTTATCCTGTGCCACAGTGTTTTACTGTTTCGTATTCCACTAGGATGGTGGGACAGAAAAAAACGAGTTAAAGCTTGTGAGACACATAGGTCAGGGGGAAAGGAACACAGAGATAGTGGAGATGGTGCTGGGATTTGGCCAAGACTTAGCTTTTGCTACATGAAACCAAGTGAAAATCTCAGGATAAGCAATGCCATTATTGCACAAATTCTCAAGGGTTTAATTTAATAAAGTACCAAATAAGCACTAAAATAGTCACTTAAAAGGGCCTACAGGGTTTTGAAACTTTTCCCTGATGACTGGTTTGAGAATACCTTAAGTCTGCATGGCTAGGAATAGAAGTTGGTGCTGTGATTGCTATAGAATAATTTGCTTTTGTGAGAGCTGGCAAGCCATTCATATCATAAATGAGTATTTGGCTCATCAGGACAGAACAGGTCCTTTCTCCATTGCTGGTTGTGTGGGGAATATAAGTTGAAGTTTCTGTTGAAGATTCTGCCTGTGACAGTGTCCCAGAATGTTTAACATCATGTTATGTTCCCTTTGCAGTCTTTTCCTTGCCTGTCACGTATTGCTACCTCTGCTTTGGGCTCTTCTGGGTCTCCTTACGTTTTTCAGCGTAGTGGTAGAAGCTTGATTAAGTGCTGCAAAACAAGACTTTGCCTTTTTTTTTTTTTCCCCCATTGTCTAGAAGCGAGAGCTAGTGAAATGAAAACAGTCCTATTAAGCAGAGCAAATAGGTAGTTTCTGCAGCCTTGTGGAGGGGTGTCATATTTATCGTTACTACATAAGGTAGTTGCAGGTGATGAAGACACATGCAGCTCACACCTTCTACTTTACTTTGTGCCAAAACCTCATCTCAGTTCTGAGACTGTAAATCACACGCTCCACACGTTCAGTGGGAGTTTTGTGGCTGAGAATGTGGGCGGCTAATGTCTGCAGTGTGTTTAAACAGACAGCAGCGATGTGCCACAAGAACTGTAAGCAGTCTGGTCTTTTGGCAGGAGGCAGGCAGAACTTCACCAGCCAGTCTCTCAGTTTGATATTAGGAATGTCATTTTGGAGTTCTCTTTGCAATTCTGAGATCTGTCTGGGGAAAAGTAAAGTTTTGCTCTGGTATTTGCTGTCTATGATGTATTTCCGATGAAATTACAACCCTATCAGGCATGTGCTTATCTTCACCTGGCAGATGATAGCACTACTTCCACAACTCTTGTCAAGTGTTGTATAAAAGTTTGCTATTCTTCAGCTACAGTTGACTCATTCTTCTCAGTTCTAAATAAATGTGTTTTCTTCCTTCTGGCAAATAAACAAATAAATGGAAGACCAACAGTTTAGAGAAGGAAATAAAAGGGAGGACTTCAAATGTAGTCTCACTAATGAGTTAATCAGCATGTTTGAATGCTAATAAGCACAAGTTGGTAACTGGATCACCTCCTTTCTATTGTCCACAGGGAAGCTACATTGAGGAAATGAATTCAGAATTTGTATTTAACTCACTTTTCTTATGAATTAACGTGCATATTTAAATCTACCATCCAACAGTATTATTGGCATCTGCTTTTTTTTCTGCTTCCTTCTTCCATTAATATTTACTATTCTCTAATAAAATTCAGAGGATGGAGGAAATAATACTAATCACGAATTCTAGCACTGTCATGCAAAGATTATCACTAGAGCCTGCAATCACACGTCATTTAAATAAATGCCTGTAATTCTTGCCTTTGCATCTGGAATATCTGTGTTCCTTCTGTGACATCAGTGAAGTCTTTCCCTACTGACTTGCATGTCTCTTTTGCAGGATTGGCCTTTATTTCTGAGAAGAAGTATGGTTGCTGCTGGCCTACGGCAAGAAAGGGGAACCCAACTGCTTTCAGCCATCAGGTGTGTTCACCTCTGGAAATGTGAGGCCAATCATTTCAATCCCTTGCATTTGCAAGAATGGCAGAAAAATGCTTCATGGTTGTTTCTTCAAGTCTGTTGTGCAGGATTGCTTCAGAACGTCTGGAGGACTCAGCAGAGTGATCACAGACGATGGCCTTGGAGAGCTGGAGGCTGCACCTCCATGGCTTTTTCTAGTCTGTGTTTCCTGTTTTGAGGCACTGGGATGCTCTTGTCAGCTATGGAGATAACTGTGAGTCCAATGAGAGATGTGAATCTGAGAAACAGCTCACGCACTACAAAGAAGTAAGATACCTTGTTGTGAGAGAGGAAGTGGAAGGAAATGCTCTGTGTACAAACACGCAGAGTAGATTGACTTCCTGAGAAGTGTGATCCCGCTAAATGCATGGCAGCTGAGCACAAAACCTCCTGACGTGTATCCTAGCTTGTTTTGCAATAGAAAACAATTTGGCTTTTCCTATTAATTTTTGTAGTTACCATTAGAGGCAATACCACAACTAACGTTATGTCAGGCCCAATTACACTAGTGCTCTCCTTCTATTTTTTTCTTTCATGCTGTGGCATTTCCTTTCCCTTGAAAACACTCTTTCACTCAGTCTAGCAATTAACTGCTTGAACAGTATAATAAGGAAGCAATTAAGAGGTGACAGAGAAAAATTAACACTCCATTTCACATTAAAGGCCAAGTGAGTATCCTGGCCATTGTGAGTTAAATGTGTCTTTGAAAACCTGTAGTTTGGATGTATTTTCCTTTTGAATAAGAAGCCAGCTCCATGTTTTTTTGTCTAGAGTCCCAATCTGAAAATGGATGATAACTAATTGGATGCTGTCTACTTAAACAGGCTGTATTAATTGCAGTTTGTTCTCCTGTAAGTGTCAAGGAAAACAAAATCTTTGTAATGTGTAGGCACAATGTATGCAGCCTTAATTTGAATATGCATGTATCAGAGCAAATAAAGCAAACTACTGCATACAATGTTGCCATGGCAGACAGTATTTGCATAATAAATAACAGCTATCATGAGACTTTCTTTATGAAGTTCTCTGCTGTGTTGTCAGCTGTAAGAGCCTGCAATAAAGGAGCCAATATTGAGAAAGTAAGAGTGTGTTTTGCTTGCAAATGCAACACGCCACCACAGTCGGGGCTAAGCATACGTGATTTTGGTGTTGCTGAAAAAATGTAGGGGTTTGCATTGCTTTGTGCACAAGAGCATATGAACTATGCCGGGAATCACACCAAATAAAGCTCAAAAAGCGGTTTGTGTGATGCCAGATTTTCCAAATCTGTGCTGTGGGATCTGCAGGTTTAGCACGAGGTCATTACCTTGGCCTGATGACTAGCATTGACCCATAGCCCTCCTTTGTGACAATCTAACGAGTGGGACACAGCAGAGAGGGCTCAAATAGTACTAGTTTTTATTTTATAAGCAGGGTAACACTCCAGACTTTTGTGGAAGTTTTGATCAGGCTGCGGATAAGATCAAGATGCACTGATGGAACTCTAGTACTTGTATGAGACAGTGAAATTATGTGCATGTTCTGACTAATTCCAGAGGGACTGGAGTTGATCCCCAGAGTCAAGGTTGACTGTCTATTCCATCTCACAGAGATCTAACTCCAGAGGCCATGGCTTCTGCTCTGTGTCTCCAACATGTGTCTCTTCCTCTAGGTCCCCTGTACCAGAATGGGAGATGAAGACAACCTGCAGCTATTTGCCTGAGCTCTGTGCCAGGGGAACTCCGTCCTCCTTTGGAGCAAGACCTTTTTGAGGCTCTTGAAGCTGTTCTATCCTCACTGCCTGGAATACAGACCCTACAGGTATAGCTAGTTAAATCTCTGTTTTTAATTTTACCTTCAGCTGAAGGGCTTCAAACTTCAGAGCGTGGCAAAACTTTCATGATCAAATCATTAAGTTTTGTGAAATTCCTTTGCTTAGGGGGTTCATTACAAACTGTATGCACTGGTTCGCTAGGGAATCGCTGAATATTGATAGTCGGCTTGGGCCTGATTTCAAGTGAATGTGTTGTGGAATTTGATATTGAAATCCTTGACTTTGATGCAACACCAGCTGAAAGGGAGAGGTTTCAGCTAGGTTTTACTTTGAGATTTTATTTTCCTTTTGTTGTAATGAAGGGGAAACACAGATGAAGGCAATCACTGCTTCCAAAATATTAGGGATAGCAAAGAGAAGATCTGAGGTGGCATAAAAGAAAAGGCCTAAGGATGGAATTAAAAGTAACAATAAATCCAAAGCTGGGACTGTGCACTTGGAGGACAATGAGAGTATGTTATGGCTTATTGGCATGGTGGGGAGCATGCTGGAAGTGGAGGACCACCTTGAGAAGAAGGCTTCTGCAAGACTCACTGCACTTAAAGCAGAGGCCACTGAGGGTCACTAGCCTGTTCAGAGTTAGATTTGTTGAGCCAAGTTGGTTTCTCATTTAGTTCTGAAAATGGGGAGGGGGTGCTGACATGCAGCAAAATAATCAGGCTCTGGGCAGGAGAACCTCTCTGTTTCTCTTTGGTGGTGAGTAACAGCCTTCCTATTCCTGTACAAGAGAGCTATAATGAGATTTTCAAGACTCATGGAAAAGTACCAGGTTCTGGAAAATCTTAAACAAAACCACAAATGCTGTCAAGGTTTGCGTGCGTGGGTCTAATGAGTTTTGATTAGGATTTTAATTGAGTTGGTAGGTGCAACTTGAGTGAAGTCCTAATTTCAGTACAGGCATTCTGATTTCAATTATTAATTGTAAATGCTCTGAGGTGCGATTTAAATAAAGAATTAATTCTTTTGCCCCATCCTAAGCTTTCTAATAAAACCTAAGTGACAGAGGCTAGTAGTACAGGGTATCTGGTGATGCTGATCTGGGGTATGGATTAGCAGAGTGAAAATTATTGCTGGCAACTCCTTGAATTTTCCAGAAATTATTGAAAAATGAAACAATGCTGAAACCTGTAAAAGGCTTTTTCGAATGCTCTACCAGCTACTAACATAAAAGAGAAGTTACTGTGTCCCTGGTTTAGTTTGACTTCTGGAATCTGCAGAGGTTTTTTGATTTTATTTTTCTATATTAATTGCATTTACTTATGGTTGTATTCACATCCTTTTATTTTTATTCTCTTTAATAAACAGTAAGGAATAAACCGACCATCACTAGATACCATAGAAGTAAGCAGTCGTTTTCAGGTTTTCTTTTGGTGTGGATATCACAAATTATACCTTTATCTGGTTGTATTTTTTAGCTAATGGATGGATCATGTAATATCTATAGTAGCTAACATCTTTTCCTAAATAGAAAAGTCTCTTCAAACAAGCAACCCTAGATCTCATACAACAGCACAGCATGTGTCAATTCACACAGTGTCATGTGACATGAAACTACTTAATACAACCTGACTTGGAGTGACATTTATATTGCCCGTATCACAGAATAAAAAAATAACACTTACTTTCACAAGTGAGTAATTATCTTTTCCAGTTGATGGTATTTTGCTATTTGCAGGTCAAAATGAAAAACAGGTAAGGGTTAGTGAGCTACCTTGAAAAGAAATATTACAGTAAAGAAGAGATTTGATAAGGCCCTAACCACGCCGGCAATATGAGCAAAAGAAATGGTTCTGTTCATGAAAGGATGGCTCTGTCTTTAGATGTGATTTGAACTAAAGGAGGGCGAAATGCAGAGAAGAAATCTCAGCTTTTAAACAACAGGATTGTGGGCTAATTTTAAGGAAGGAAAAGAAAACATTATATAGTGCCAAAGTGAGAGTGCATTTGTGTTATCCATTTAATCCCACACATCATACCACAATAGGTTGGTAACACATAGGCACCCCAAAGATGTGGAGATCATGGGGTAAAAGGGACCAGGGCTGGATGCTCTCCTCCCCATCTCACTGCTGTGCTGTAGCTGCTTGTCTTGCCTGGTGAGAGACAGTTCTCAGGTGTATTCTTACCCTGAAGACATTGAAATTTATGGTTTATTCATAAAGATTCTCATTTGATCCATGATTAAGAGCTTTAAGTCCTATGAATCCTGGAGAGGGAAGTAGCTAACGAGTAGTGAGAGTCATCCACAGCCTAAGGTACAATCTTTGCTTTCAAGAAAATCTTCACCCTTCTGGAGGCTTTTCTAGTTAGAATGGATCTTGGGCATGCCCACAGGAGACCTTTGCAGTGGCATCTCATGGTGACGTGCAGTTGTCCACAGTTACAGGTCATGGTGTTCTGGTTGCTTTAAAAGCATCTCCCCATTGTTTGCTCCTGAAAACCATCTGCAGTGCAGGCGTGTGCCAGCTTGCAGGTTTTATCCATCATTCTCCATGTGCACGTGATGCTGTAGGAGATTTTGCAGGAGCCCTTTCCTGTATGCCAGGAACCGCAAGTGTTACCTTCCAAAAACGGCTGTGGAAATCACCTGATGATTGGGAAGAAGGATGGCAAAACCATCCTGCCACGGGCAGTTTCCCTGCAAGAATTTGTGTGGAGGGCAGCCAATGGCTCCATTTTACATGACACTGGATGATTTCTGCCAGCTGTCTGGATGACGGTGTTGTTGGAGGAACTCTCTGCCTCTTCTAGGATCTTAAGCCCTGAAAGGCAAGAAACGTATTAGCACTGCGATTTGTAAGATCCTTTTGGACATAACCTTGTAACCTTGTTGGTTTCTTCAACATTGCACAGCTCAGAGCAATATTGCACTTTGCCTAACGTTCCCGTGTTCGTACGTTTCTTTGACTCCAAAGTACCAAGACATTGGAAATATTCATTGTAAATTTATTTCAGCTATTTTCACAGATTCTTTCTGAAGCTACAAAAATAAGCCTGCAGTGAATATTTCTTGTTCTCCTGCTATGGCCCCATGCTGCCACTGCCATGGCAACCACGAAATCTCCTCTCCTTCCCTATCAGGTCTTATCTGCTCAGCTGGGGAGCCTCAGCCTTGTGATGCCACAGCCTTTCCAGTACCGGGACCACTTCTTCCCATTTCCTAACTGTTCACTATAGGACACCCCTACAGTAACTGAGATGGGAGTGTGTCTCCCTCCTTCTCTCCACCTCAGTTTAGCCCAGGGGAATAGTCACATTTCTGCTGAGTGGAATTAGTGCGGGGGAAGAATAGCACAGTACTTAAGATCTCCAACTAGTTAAATCTACTCCAAAAAACGCAGGGGAGGGTCTGGGTGATACTCTGTGGACATGTTTACGTGTGTGACTGCTACACATAATTTCTCATTGAAAATGGACAATTTCAATGACTTTTAAATCAAATTTCAAAGATTTCAATACGTAATACAATTTTTATATGGGATACATCTTTTTCTTAACAAAAAGAGGAAAGGACATGTAAAATCTTAGAAATGAACATAACAACAATTTTGCAAGCCACCATGAAATAGGGATTTATTAGTTTGTTGATTCCCCCCTAGGGACCTGAGAACAAGAAAAGCAGTTGTGCTGACTCAGGTGGAAGTGAGGAACACATTCAACTTGAAGGCAAATGGTTTTGCTGCACAATCCAAGGATATAGGCTGGATGAGCTCAGCTGTCACTCAGTCTGTTAATCCCTCAAATCTTTAGCGCTTGAGGATTAATTTCTCTAAATATTGTGCCAAATATAATAGTCTCTCTATCTCTCGCATTATTAGATGTGTATGAGCTACAAGGAACCTTTTGTCTCCCTAATAGGATTCAGTCCTAATTCTGAAGTCATAAAGCTTGAGATTAGAATATAATAACTAAAAAAACCCAAACATTTTCCACAGGTAGAAAGGTAACAGCTGCACAGTTACAAAGCCCTAATCCTGGCCTCAGCTCCTTCCCTTTTACACCAGTCTTACAGCAGAAACAGGACAGGTAATGGTGCTGGATGTGCTTGCTTACTTCTGCTTTATTCTAGTATAGGAGATTTGCAGGGTGAGGAAGAAGAAGTAATAGTGACACAATGCCCTTCCATTTCTGTATCCTGATTTGAAGGGATGATGATGTTGGGGTGGAAGAGACATCAGGATGAGAGGCACCCAGGTATAATTATAATGATGAGCAAGTGTACATATGTAATTGAGAATGATTTCTGGGGCTTGTAGCTACATGACAGAGTTCCCGCTGGTCCAAGTAAGATGATTCTGATTATTTGAACAAACTAGCCATACTTTCAGACGAGATTCTATGTGTACAGTGCTGTTAGGGCTTTCTGTTCTCTTGAGGACAGTCTGTCACAGCCAGGAGTGCCATCAGAGACTTGACCCTGTACTATGAGACTTCCTTTCTGTACTAGCTTCAGCCACACGTGGTAGGTTGTAGACAATCAGGATCTTAGGACTTAGTTTGGGGTTCACAGATCCTGAATGCTGATAGCCATATACTTTTCTATGATGGTGCTGTCCTGTTTGCAAAGTCAGAAACAGCTCATGGAAGCAAAGAACAATACAATTTACTGCTTCAGAATTGTCTCACTTGGCATTCATGCCTTTATGAAACAACTATTGCTGTTTTCCCTTCCTCTTCTGTAACCCTAACAGCACATATAGATGATAAATTGTAAGAATTTACACTATTTTTAATGTCGGCTGTACTGATTACGTGGACTCTGTTCTAGGTAGGTCTGAGAGATCTTGCTTCAAACTGCTCTTTTCTCTTGGCACCAGCAATCAGTGCGTGGTGTATTGAAATGGCCTCAAATTAGAGCAGATAGCATGTGATGTGCTGAGTGACAGGCCACTGCTTACTGGGAGGTCAGCAATATTGTAGTGCACTGGGAGAGGATGTAGGGGCATATGCCAGCAGCCTTCCACTGAGATACCTTGCTCTGAGCCCTTGGGAAAACTTCTTATACAGTTATTCGTCAAGCCTCAGCCCATGCTGAGAACTCGAGGTCAGGCATGTGGGTCACCATGCCCCACAGTCACACCTTCCCAGGAAAAGCTCCTTGGCTTCCTGGTATTCTGTCCAGATATAGAACCATGTGCCGTCACAGTAAATTGCCTTTTTTATTTTCCCATTTCTTTTTTTAATGTATCCAGTTTTCTGTATGCAGGTCACCTTCTGCTGGGCTGCTTTATTTCCCTTCTGACATTCTCCATGTCTGTTTTTCTGCAGCCCATTGATGAAACATAGTAAAGTATTGGGCTAGGAACTGGTCCCTGTGGGGCTCCTGGAAAACCTTTGCTCCCTGACGATACCTGCTGTAGCTGAGGTTTCAAACGTGCATTTTTGTCAGTTTAGCACCCTTTTGTGCTAACTTCTGCCAATTAGCCTTGGAGTATTTTTAGTTTCTAAACTAGAAAACATCCTATGATACCAAGTCAAGCAGATGATAAAATTTTTTCTGTAAGAAAACCATAGTCCACCAAACTAAAAGATGCTCACAAGAATGAGTAGATTTCAAATGATCTAACCAATCTGAAAAGAGAGTAGGAAAAAAGTCTGAAATAGTGTCAATGGACAAGTTTCATTTTTCAGCTCCAAAGAACCCTTTCTTTTGAAATATTAGCTCATTTATACTTTCTGAGAAGTAAAACTTGAGATAGAACATTTTGCTTTCATGGCTCCAAAACATTTTAGGCTAGTGTGTAATCTTCTCATTACGTAAACTTTTCCTCCCAGTTTGGGATGGCGAAGAAAGTAAAATTCTATAGGAGAGTAATAACTGGGATATTAACAGGTTGCTTCCTGTTCAGAACTGTTTAAATCTAAGGGTATTAACTTTTTCATTATAGCAATAAAATCTGTAGTTTTACCCTAAATGATAATGAATTAACTTTGAAAGTGCAAAGTGATATAAAAATGTTTATATTCAGAGAGAGTTACGGTTTTCACACTTTTGCTTTTAGGTGAAAGTGAATGCAGAGATACAGGAACACTGGATGCAAATGCTTTTACTGTTGTAGTCCCTAGCAATCCAAGAATAAATGGATATCTTTCCATAACACTGATCTAATGAGATTTTGAAGTTAAAAGGTTGTCTTTATAGGAACATTAATTAGATTATTTGAAAAAAATAGGAAGTTGAATTTTTTTATCTGTCAGCATCCTAGTAAAGATAGAAAACCTGCTATATGTCTGTAAAAGTATAACAAGATTCTGTAACTAGAAATGGAAGAATTCAGTGAAAATTAGAAAAAAGCAGGCCTTTTTAAAAGTGAGATTAATTAACCATTGAAATAACTTCCGAAGAGGCACTGTACCTTTTCTGCCACTTGAAGTCCTTAACTCAAGGCAGGATGCCTTTTTCAAGAGAATGTTCTAACAGTGCAATTTGTTCAACTTGATCTAGGAGTGACGGGGTGAAACACCGCGTTATGGAGGAGTTCATGTTAGAGGGGACTGCGATGTTCTCCTTTGGCCTTGGCATCTCTGGGTTTAGGCTTCATGGAATATGTAAGGACCAGGTTTATGAGCTGAAATGTGGCTGCTCTGGGAAGCAGAGACTTTGAGCGATATGTGGGGTACAGATGAGCAGTGTATGGATGTGTATTTCTGTGCACTTGGAGCACAGTGGTCCATTGTGAGCTGTAGCTGGAGCAAAACATGTCCCAGGAGGCTGCAGGATGGAGGAGACTTTGCCTTGTGGTTTGCAGTTGTCTAGTTTTCCTTATCCCTTCCCAGTGCTCCCAGACCTTTGAGTGACTGCTACTTGCAAACCCGCTGTTAAACTCTGCCATTGCTGAACCCGTATTAACCTGAAGGCATTAGAGAAATCGGCTGGAAAACTTAAAACGTTCTCAGAGGTCAGGGAAAAGAGTCTATGAATGACAAAGAAGAAAATAGGAGTCAATGAGAGATAATGGTAGAGGAAAAATATACTCTTTTACAGAATCCAGTGACTGAAGATATTCCCCAGAGGAAGGAGAATAAGGTGCTTCCTGCATGACAGTGAATGACAGCTTTTTTTGTGTACTGTGGCTTGACAGTTACATTTTCCCCCTGAGAAGCAAGTGAGAAAGAAGAGACTGACTCTTTTCTCAGAATGTGAATGCTCAATCACATTCCAGCTCTTCTCCATTTCAGTTTTCTCTGTTTCAAGTCCGGATCTTCCTCTTCTTCTACTGAATATTGCACCAGTTGTCATTGTACAATAAGATTTGAATGAGAAAAAAACCCCCAAAACCTGTGGAAATGAGGAATGGACCAACCTTCTGCTTCTTGTCCTAAAAGCAAGCGTTCGTAGTTCCCTCTATGTCATCTGCTGCTGTAGATCTTGAGTGATGGATCATCAGCAGTGGGAAACAATTCCCAGCTACACAAGCAGCTTCAGCATGGAGACAGTCTCATACACCATGGTGAAAACAAGAGGTGCCCGGTGCATTTGCTGTTTCACAGGGGTATGGACTAGGCATCTCCACAAGTGGTCCTGGACAAGGGAAAAGGGAAGACACAACCCAAGGCAGAGTGTAAGGTGCTTTGTGAGTGTTGACGTCCCAGTCACCCCATGGGGTGAGAAGCCTTCCTCACATTTCTGTGGCTAGTTCTAGTTTTCCAGTGGTGGCCTTCCTCCAGGAGCCTCCTCCCTGTCTCCGACCCAGTGTGAAGAGGGTGAAACTGCGTTGAGCAGAAGGACAATGCAGGCTTTCCACCATTGTCACCCAGAGAAATGGGGCAGTCATGTGCTAGGGCCACCACAGCTCTTTGTCCTCCTCTTCATGCACAAGGCACCAAAAAGGGAGAAGAACCAGCTGCAGTGTCTGATCGTGGAAAGCTGGACTTCCCACATACATATTCACACATGTGCAGGGTTCAGGCCTTTGTACAGTCTTCAACCAGTACCCTATTTGCTGTCACTCTACCCCATGCAAATATGGGATTTATCCTGCCCAATACTTGCTGTGGTATTGTTATGTTTCTTTCTGATATCTAAGGATAAAAAAGGTATCTAAAAGGAGACCACGCGGGTTCTAACAGGCAAAATATAATATGCAGTTTTTTTGAGAGCATATAAAGCCCCTTAGGCAACAGTTATATGATCTCAAAGCAAGAATTTTGGTGAAATAGCTCATGTTGGTTTCTTGTGGGTTATAGCTTTTTAGCAGAGAAATCCCCAGATGCACTGCCTCTTTCCCTTGACTGTCTAGTTTAACATCTTGTTTGCTTTTGTCTCCTCTTATTTTTTTTTTCAGCAAGCCTTACTCACTGACTCACTGACTTACCTGGTGCTTTTGATGCCTGAGTCATGGCTTACGGCTTGTGAGGTGAGTGGAGTGCTGCAATGGAGAGGCCAGTTCCAATCTGTCTCTTGTTTTTCTGATTCTGTTCTCTACATTCAGCTTCTTGGGGGTAACAGATAAAAACTACAAGCCTTCCTGGCAGGTCTTGTGATGGCCTTGATCTTTGCTTTTTTTTCAGCTCTAGCCCCATAAACCTTCGAAGCTAACCTTGCAGCAGCATCCTGCTCTGCTATCCCACACAGGTCAATTTCATTTCTAGTTTTGATTGTTACAGTTTAAAGATAGAATTTCCTTTCCTTGCTTCACAGCCTTCAAATGCTAATTAGATTCCTTAAATGTCTAGGAAGTTATCCCAGTTTACACATATATGGTTTATTAACTCATGCTCGTTTCAAACCTTTCCTTTGATGTAGGCTAATGGAATTATTCTTTTAGAATCACTTTAAAAGGTGACTTTTCATTCTTTCTTGCTGTGCGCCTTTGGAAAAAATTACCTACCTTTCTATGGGCTAATGTTGAGTCCTCCTGGATGTGCATGCAACAGATAAACAGTTGCTTTCTATTTGCAGCAACTTACTTTTTCGAGTTTACACTTCTACTCTTTGTTGAAACAATATTTATTTTACCTCCCTTTCCACAGATGCACAGCTAATACGATGGAGCAGACCAGGTTTGCAAAAATGCATCTGCCTAGAGAATATGGTCATGTGAGCCAGCATTTGTTTCCAGCTGTTTTCTTGTCATTAGCTTTTAATTTCAACAACTACCTGCTTGTGCCTCTCCTCTTTTTTCCCCACCTCAGGTATTTTGTGCTGCTATTGTGATTGTCAGTTCTGTTCTGCTTGAAAGGTTTCGGTGTATGTTGCCATGGTTACAGGTGCCAGAATTGGAAATAAATGAAGGGGGTATCAAGGCACCGTTGTGTCTCTGATGGAGGCTTTACACTAAGATGTTAGCTATTACTTTGCTGGATTCCATGTTATTTGATGATGGATTCATTTTAATAGAATATTTAAATGCTTGCATGAATATAGATTGCACTAAAATGGAATTATGCAGAACTGGATTTAAAGTAAATTAATTTTTTTAAGAGTTTTTTCTTTTAATGAGTGCATAGCCTTTGGGACAGTCTGCAAGTAAGTGAACATAGCGTTCACTTACATCTCCTACTGCATGAATGGTTTGAAAATATTTGAATATATCTGCCAGTCAAGTATTAAAGAGTATTGAGTATATTTCTTCACAAAAGTTAAAAAAAAGAAGAGGAAAAACTTTTTTTTAGGAAATAAGAATCTGCTTCAGAAGGGTTTCCTATACCCGAATGAGGAAGACACTTGGAAATTTGATGCTCACTCTGTCTCTTTTATAGTCTGTGTATGTGTTATGCATTCTTCTAAAGGCTTGTGAGAGGCTTCTGATGGAGATGACGTGAGGGTTTCTGGAAAACCAGAGTTCCTTCTTCCATTTCTCATTTCATAGTGTTGAGACATAATCCAAAGCTCAGCAAAATCAGTGGAGAAATTCCTAACGGCAGCAGTGAAACTTGAATGAAATCTTAGGTCAGTTTTTTAGCAACCATTTTCCACATTGTTTAAATTTGTTTAAAGTGATATTAATCTATTTTAAGCCCTTTTATTTTGCTCAAGTTGTCTCAAGTAGTCAGTCCCTCTCAGTTTGCACCCATGGGTAATACGTTTCATGTGTTGTTTAACCAGGAGGATGAGCAAAATGTAGAAGCCCAGCTAAATATTTTCGTGCCGTGCTTATCCCAAAGAAAGTTCCTGCTTTCCTTTTTAAGAGACAAGATGTGTTTTCTTTTATTGATGATATCTGGCTCTGTTGAAGCAAGCTATAAAGTTCCTGCCCATGTGAAAGGAAATGGCGTGTGTGTGTCTATGTGTGAACATACATGCATACAGTTACGTACATATGTAGTTACGTATGCGTAATTAAATTTTTCATGTTTTAAAATTAAGCTGTGGCTTTCTCGTTTAAGAAATGTTATTTTGAAGCCAACGGAAAGCAGGCAGAGTGTAGTGTTGATTAGTGATTATAATTGGAGGGTAATAATACCATGACATTTTACTAAAAGTTGAGGCTTTTACAGTAAATCAATCTATAATCTGTAAAATGCAGGAAATGAGAAAAAGTGAAGGCAATTACTGTACTGATCCTCCTACTTTTTGTCTTCATTTGTTATTAATCCTTCCTCTAGCAAAATTGCTCAATGCAAATATTCTGCTTCTAGCCATTGGGATTAATCTTGTGGAATAGCTTTGATAACGCTGTTCTTAATGTGAAACTTAGAAAATACACCCTCCATAAGACACAGAACTTCCATATACACTGATCAGATAGCTGCATTTTTTTTCTTGAAAACTGGCTCTGTTTTGAGTTAGGTTAGTAAAAATACTGCATGTTAACCCCAGTGGGGTAGAAAGTGCCTGCAATCTGGTATTTTAGTTGGAAAGTGGGAGGTGACTTTGGTGTTTCTTTTAGGTGACTCTGTCCCACTTGGGCATAAAGAAAGCTGATGAGACTGTTGGAAGGAGGAGGATTTAGGCTGTGGAGTGAATCAGCTGAAGGGAGGAACAAAGCCTGGGAACTGAACTTCTATTTTTTCATGGATGAATGTAGATCCCAAAGGGGAACTGAGATCTAAACCCTCCAGAATCACAGGTTCCTAAAAAAACCCAAACCATTAAGACAGTGTTTAACCATACAAGACCATATTGCAGACCCCAGAAAACTGTGCCTGGCAGCCAGAGCATCTCAGAATCCATAGGGACTGCAGTTTCCACAAGTGCAGTCAGTTAGACATTTAAATTTCAGCTTATTAATTATGGTTGTGACCACCTTTTGTATACCTTGTGGGATTTTTAGAAGGACCAGCAGCTGTACAGTTTCTACTGCCTGAACTTACTCACATAAAGTAGCCGGGGTAACTCTGCACAGCACTGAAATATGCTTTTCAGCCCTGCCCCCCCAATGCCCTACTCATATTTGCGAATTCTGCTCCACCAGCTGGATATCCAAAAGCGAAGCAGTTAAAAGCCTACGTCCCTTTGTCAATCTGGGCCTAAATTTTTAACTCTATATACTGCAGAGACTTTGTCTGGGGGAAGCCACAGAAAGCAGCATCTGCTTTGTTTGAGCGCTTGCTTTGTATAAGCACTCAGCAAACACACAAAACTTCCTTGAAACGGGGTATCAGAGTTTCCTGTGATTTTGCAATTGCCTGTCATTGGGTTGGGAGGCGTACGTGCACACGGGATAAAAGGAGCTGCATCAAAATCAGTGTTTACACAAACTCCGTAAACAAAGCAGCATCTGCTTGGCTAGCTGCACTGTTTCCAATTCATTGTGGTACCTAATTGTTGTCAAACTGTTGTGTTTTCCTTGACACCGAATGTAATTTACAGGAAGAGGTAAATTTAACACCCGTTCATCTCCCGATGAATGAGCAGAGGTACTGTTTCATGCTTGACTTTAAAATTTTGACTATGGTTTGTACCTGGTGAAAATAAGCTCATGGAAATGATTTGGTAGCATTCCCTCCCTGAGCTAACTCTGGGAATTCTTGCTGCACAGGACAACAACGACCGCTAGTGGCTAAAGATATTTTTTTCCCCATTGAGTTAATGCAACGCACACTATTTGATGGATTTTGTGCACTAAGACATAGAACCATGTCAGCTTTTTAATGTAAGGTACATTCTGTTCAGTGCTGCAATTTGTCTCCTTTTTTTCCAGGACTGCTCCAAAGTATCTTCGAGCTGGCCACTTACCCTTTGGTCAGTATAAATGCAGGCTGCTCCACGTCCTCTTCTCGCTCTAAATCGGTTTTGCCCTTACTGAAGTCTGTGTTGGTTCAGCTCCTACACCCAAGCTGCAAGCACAATGCAAGGTCTTCAGCAGCAAACAGCGGAGTGGCTTCCAGCTATCACCCCAACACCCAGGCCTCACCCCCCCGTTTAGGTCCACCATCAGTCCTTGGTACTGCAGTTGTTGGTTCTCTTGTTGGTTAGCATCTTCTGTCACTCATCTTTCAAGCACTTTCTATTAGTTAATTACTTTATCTATAGGCTAAGCACACTTGAGAGTGCCAGTTATTAGCAATACCACATGTTCAGTCCATTCTGTATGTCTTTAAATGCTGCACTTAGGCATTTCCTAGTCTGCGTGTCTTCCTTGTACAATACCACAGGTGTCTCATGTAAGCCTTTTGTTAGTTCTTTAATGGGCTGTAGGCATTCTGCTTGTTAGACTATTATCTAACTGCTCTCCGTTCATGCTCACAGGCTGCCTGTGACTTCACTTGCACAGCTACAGTAAATATCCATCATGTTTTCCTGGATAAGGAAAAGCTGCACATGTCTGTAGTGTTTCATGGACAGATGACGCAGGCTGCAAAGTGTTAGAAAGATCTCCCCAGGCCGGGTGGTGCTTCACCCTCTGCTTGTTTTGCATTATGAACAACATCTGCTGTGAAACCGAGTCTGTTGTAGCATGAAGTCAGCTCTGCTGAGGTGAGGGTCCCACAGAACATCCGATCCCTTCAGCCTTTCCCTATATGACTGTGTACAGTGCAGGACAGTGGGAATCAGGCTTTATACATCTCTGCCTCAAAACCTTGTTCCTGCTGCCCCCCTCCGCCCCTTTTAAAAATCAAAGTGCTCTTTTGCAGCAGCTATTGCAGTACCACATGACAGAGGAAGGTGGCACAGGAGGCAGAGGAATCAGAGATGTTAATGAGTGAAGCTGCTGGAGTTTGGTTGGGTCACTGTTCCTCCTGTGCTATCCTTGACCTCAAAGTAAACTTAGTCAAAACAGAGAAAAGAGACACTGTTCAAGTGTAAAAAGATATTGGCAGAATAAAGCATAGATTGCATAAAAGTTCACACAGAACCTGAGTTTTCTCTCCTTCTAAGCTCCTTGTGGCTCCTGCTGTTAATCCAAATACCTGTCTGCAAAGTGAGTTTTTCCACTGGTTCAGCTGGTGTGCTGGGGGGCTTCAGCAAGGACAGGAGAGTAATTTGATCCATAGCGGAGCTAATTCCCCTATCCATGCAAATGTGTGTAAGTCACATTATTGTTAGTGAGCTGCAGGCGTGATTGGAGGGGGAATGTACTCCTCAGCTTACTTTACGAGACAGTGTGTAGTTATTGTTCTGAACCGTCTCTGCAATGTGTAGTTGAAACCAAGCCAGGGGCATAGTGCCAAAAGAAAGGGGAAAAATACTTAAGGCAGACAGTTTGCCAGTAGCTTAACAGCTGTCAGCTAGTTGTTCCAGGAAGATATAAATATTTAAGATTAATGATACCTGGCTCTAACTCTCTTTCTGTGTATATAATATATAAAAGTATGTGTTGCTATATGATGCATGTGCATGTTTACAGAGATATAATTACTGATTTAAACTACTCAAGAGTGTGAGCAAAAAGATTGTCTGAACATGAAATGGAAAAGCTACATCCTATATTCACAAGAAAAGTTATTTGTTCCCAGTTGACCATGACAGAATGTAAGGGTGGTTCTCTGGTCAGGGCATCCACTTGGCGACTGCAGCTCTGCACTGAATTCTCCTGTGGGAAACCTACTTTTCAGGAAGACCCAGAAATGCTTCCTCTTAGACCCAAAGAATGACTATGTAAGGGGCTAACTTATAGCCAGGTACTCAATTTCTACTGGAAGAGAAGGAATAGAGGGGAATTCCTTCCTCCTTAATGGGACTGTTAGGATACACGTTAAGAAACTAGACCTGTCGGTAGGGAATCATATCCAAAACTAAGAGAAAACTTTGGAAATTTCCCCTTAGCCTTTGTTGATTTGAATTGAATTGTGACATTTAAACAGCTTCCACTAGCTGGTCAGATGACAAAAAGAAAAGTCACAAAGACCTGGTGGAAATTTTCTTTCCCTCTCTGCTTTTTGAGAACAGGGAGAGTATAGGAATGGTTGGTCCCATAGTCTAATCTCCCTCCTTTGATTTATGGGCTGGTTGTTCTTGGGCCTTTGTTGCTAACCAAAATGCTGGAGAGCATGTACTTCTCTCAGTGTCAAATCATTTCAGGTGGTCTCTCTTAGGAAACCATGGTGCGCTTGTGAACATTTCATATATGGAAAGAAAAGACAAAATAATCAATGTAAATAAAATAATTAATCAATTAAATAATCAGCTGAGTCTGAATTGTGTGCTGGGAGCTGTTGATTCAGCCAAGGAAAAGTGTCTACGCCCTGGGGAGGCAGCATGACCAGCCTTCTCACCATCACAACCAGAGGAAGGAAACATCCTTTTCATTTTAAACAATTCTACAAACGTGAGTCTTCTAGATTTTTTCCTGCTTCTGTTGTGATTTTCTCTCCAGAAACACGGCACAGTTTCTGTCACTTCAACTCCTTGTTAGCAGGTGGCAGTCTCGACCAAGTTTGGAAGCACGGTGAAATTTCTCTCCTTCCTTCTCGGGAGGCCCTGAAAAAGGTGCAAGCCTTCTCCCACTAAGGATGGGCTGCCTGGGTGCAAAAGGAGCAGTAGCCTCACTTTCCTATAGCAGTGCATACACACTGAACTGGCAGCAAACCCCGCATGAGGACGTTTTCCTCTGTGGTCTTGTTTCCATTCCTCCTGGACTTTCAACCGTACCTGTGAAAACCGGGCTCATTAAGCAAGGTGATCAACTGGTTTCAGATGTTAACACTCTTCAGCAGTAATGAAGCAAATGATACAGTTCAGATGGTGTAATTACGCTCACAGCCCAGCCTCGCACCCAAAGGGGCTGTTAGCATGTGTGGGCGCCCATGTTAGAGCTCTGTCTGCAAATCTCATTAAGTGACTGTCCAGACTGAACAGGAAAGGGGGTAGAGCGGGGCTGGGGTAGAATGGGGCTTTCTTGGGGCCCTGCCAGCTGTGCCACTGGCCTACAGCCAATGAAATGTTATTTTACTAAAGTTATTTTCCAGAAGTAAAATATTACCTTACTAAACTAACCTTGGAGACACATCTTTCCCTGTGGCCTCAGCTCACAGGCAACAGGGACACCCTTTCTCTCCTGACCTATGCTGAGTAAGTTGTTCTTCCAGTATGGTCGTGGTGCTAATGGGGACACCTTCACCTCCCTGTTAAGGAAAAGCTGTCTGAGATACTGTTTCTCTGTCAGTGTAGGCTGGACACACTCTGCTTCCACTTGGGACGTGCAGGGGAATATGTGAAAATGCTGCTCTCCTTGGAGACCATAAATGGCTTGAGCCTGAACAGCTCTAGGCATCTCCAGCGGGTTTTTAAGGGACCTAGTGAAGATGGAAGTCACACAGAGAGGTGACATCACCAGAGGTAAGGAGTAATGGTGATTTTCAGCTGCAATTACCCCAATTCCATCTGAACTTTTCTTACAGGCACCTTGCTTGTTCTGACTCTGAGTCTGCCTCTTGTCTGTCAAAGACAGGTGAAAGCATTTCTCTGCTTTACAGAATAACCCTGGGTTAATCTGCAGTGGAACTATGGATTTAGCCCTCTTGCTGCTCTGAAAACTGAGTGCACTGTTGCGAGAGCATCTCTCCATTGGAAGAGGCATTGTGGCAGAGCTCATCTGGCAGAGAAAAAAATCCAATGAGACAGTTCTTGTATTACTGTCCTGAAAGAAAGATGAGCCATTTAGCAGGGACTAAAGCATTTACCTGGAGAGGTGTGAAATATTCTGAAATATTTTTGGGTTTGTTGCAGCTGAGGGTCTCCAGAGAGATGAGACATACGCACAAGTGTGTTTGGGTCACTAGGTGTCTGAAGGCATACCTACTGTTGGCTTTACTAGGGTATAATTTCCTCAGAGAGGCAGTGCTAAAATGCTGGGAGTGGAGGAGTGAGCAGGAAGAGCCCATGTGTGGTCTGGCAGGGACACCACGAGTTATAAATGTGTGCTGCTGCCTTGGTCATGGGAGGGGAGAGGAAGGAACGATGCCTGTGTCTGTCCACATGTCCATGTAGGAGCCTTCAGACACTTGTGGAGCATTTGGTGTCAGCTCTCACCTGCTTGGAGGCATGGAGCTGACTCACTTCTGAAGTCTGGGCTGTTAGCTTTGACCTCCATCTGTGAAGGAGATGGGTTACTGATCTGGGTTGAAAGCTCTTCTGTGTTTCTCCTTGGACTCTTTCCCAGTCTGATTTGTAGGTATCAATAGACAGGTCGCATTTCTTTGCTTTCAAAGCTGATGGCTTTGTGTTTATCACTGCAATATGTGTCTCAAAAGTTAGCCAAGAGAGATGACTTGCATGTCAGTCTACCAAAAAAAGATATTTTTAAAACAATTGTCTCCGTTACAGATAAAAGGAGCAGAAAGTGGGTGACAGGTAGTACTTTTCTTTCTGAGAAACTTCACGTAACTGGAATATCACTCCATTAAACTGGACTGAATGTTATAATAGTCACCCAGTGTCTCGGGCAGAAGTACTATTTTCAGCCTAGCATTAATCTAAATGGACACTTTCCCCAAGTTTTAAATTATTTATTCACTTGCTGTCTTGCAAGTTCAAGATAACCATGTTTTTGAGTAGAACTCTGATTCACTTCATAGAGGAAAGGTTTTGGGCATGCGGAGATCAGCCAGAACTGGTCTGCGGTGTGTCTGCAGTACGGCAGAGAAGACAGTCCTGATCTGGAGGGAGAACCCAGAGCGGATTTAAATGTGTAGCTCATGTGGTGTGCACTGGGGAAGGCAGGCTGGAAGTCAGTTGAGACCTTATTTTCATTCCTCTTAACAGAGTCTCTTGTTTGAAGCTCTGTCAGTAAAATGGTTTGAATCACATCTCTCTACACTCAGGCCATTGGTACAGGCTGTTAATAGAGATTTCAGGCCATGAGGGATATCTGGCCTGGCGTTTCCTCCTTGGACAGCATGAAGATAGGATTCCTAAGCTGCTCCTAAATTCCTCTCTCTTCAGCTGGAGTAGCTGCTTTGTGGGTTTTGTCCTTAACCATCTCCTGAGGAACTTCGTGTCATCCTCTGGTTGCTACAAAAACTGGAGGGAGGAGAATGTAGGGTAAAATAATAATGGGCAAATGAACAAAAGAGAAAGTTATGGATTTCACTTTGTTGTGTAAACATGCACTCAGTTATCTATTGTTTGTGTATAGTCTCTCTTTGCATATTGCTGCAAAACTCTTCTTACTCCCTGGTTTACTGGCAGCTACTGGATCTTGAGGGGAGGCAGATTGCAGAAGTCCTCTGAGAACGAGGTATCTACATCTGGAAAATAAGCAGAAGATATAGGAAAAACGAGATCTCCACAGTTACTTTCTGCCTTGCTATGATTGGTTTGGGAAAGGAGTCTAGGAAAGGATTCCAACAGAAATGTTTTAAATGGAGAAACTTTTGGCTCTTAAAAATCAGCATTTTTATTTTTTTGCTGTAGCACGACTGTTGGTAACTTCGAAAAGTGGGAAAAACTAAATTCAAGTGTTTCTTCTCCTAGCCCCAAGAAATTTACTTTACAATAGCAGGTGGTCACTTTAGCAAACCAATCAGGTTATTGGTTTGGCATCACTGAGCAACCAGTGACTTTCTTAGCATCAGTGCATGTTCCTCTGGGGTACCAGAGCTCTCTCCACTGAGCTCTGTAGCATGGATTTTTAAAATGATGGAGAGACAGAAGCAGAAGGACCACTTGTTCAAAGTGAGATTATCTTTGGGAGCAATGCAGGTGAGAAACTGACTTCTTGGTGGAGAGACTGACCTGCACTGGCAAATCTGGACTGCGACACTGGCTCTGGGTAACTCTGGGGGGTGAACGCTCCCTGCTGCACAACGGCAGCTTCTGCAGGGCTTTGCAGTCAGTGCCCGGTTTATGCTGTCTGGGATAAAACACAGTTGGAATTTACGGCTGTGATGCAAGAACTGGGTGGTAAAAGTTTTATGGACTTCTTTTGGGAGCCAGAGTAATAGGATGACTGTAAATCTTGAAGGTGATGTCTGTAGTCTTCTAAAGGGAGAGCATGTCAGTGATTTTAAGAAAGTGATTTCTGTTAATACCAGTCACTATGCCTACAGCATACAAATCCATCCTGTGCCTAACTAAATTCTGTCTGTGGTGTGGTTGTGACGTATCCTGTGTGATGCCTGTAAATCCACAAGATGGCACTTGGTCCTCACATTGCTCTGAATTTCTTCTTACTCTGCTGCAGCTTGTTAGCTGCTCCTTACAGTAACTGTCTGGATGTCTGGGTATTACTCCCTTTATTCTGAAGTTAATCTTTTCCTTTTTTTAGCTTGTTATTAATTTGGAAATATAGTAATTCTAAAATGCTCCAAAAGCAATTAATGGAATGGATTCTGCTGTGATCCTTACCTAGTGTTATAGATACTTGTAAGAGAGAGACCTTTGGGAAAACTTACACCCAATCTATAAATATTTTAATTATATCTAATTGGATTTTGAAAAAAAAACCTTCTGAGCATTTTAACTGTCTGCTTTAGTATTCGAGCTCGTTAAATGTGTGTGATTACAGCAATGTATAAATTCAGAGTGATGGGGAATTATTCAAAGCCACTGAAAGTTCCATCAGGAATAACTCAGCAGAGAGCTACTGCTGACTCCATTATAGTACAGAGAGCACCCAGGGATGATGAGGACTGTCCTCTGTGGTGTGAGCTCTAAGAATGAATCCTAGTAGATGTAAGAAACAACGTAAATCAGCTGGGAAAAATACTAATCAGAGTAATAAGGTCAACAACATACATTCATTTTCTGATACAGATGATAAAATACATATGCTAGAGCAGATGACACAATGTGTGGAAGAGGTAGGGGACTCTATTGAACACTTCTTAACTAACTAGCTAACATAAAAATACCTCTAAATTTTGGATTTTCATCCATTTGGGGTTTTTTTCCAAACAACTAGTTGCTCCCCTTTAGAGGAACAGAGACTGAAGACGGGTATTTGTGATTGAGACTTTGTGATCTGTTTTCTTCACAGTCACACAGGGTTGCACAGGGAAAAGCAGTTTCTCTTCTTGGCAGTCGTAGCCTTTTTCAAGCCAGCTCATAGCCTAACATCTGGCTCCTGGCTCTTAATTCAATGTCCTAGCAATGTTTCCTTGCTGTTCAGTCTAGCTGTTTGGCATCTGCTTTGTCTTGCTGAAAGGCAGCTATAACTGAGTAAATCCTTGCCTTGCTGTTGCTTTGGGCTGCATGTTCCAGATTTACACAGCAAGTTCATTCATTGGTAACTACTTATTGTCCTGGTTGTCACACAAAGGTCCCTTCACTTTTTCCTTGATTTTGTTTGGCTTTTGATGCAGTTCTCTGTCATTTCAGAATTTCTTTTTAGGAATTTTCAGCGTGATGCTACTGGGAAAGTAGATCAGTGAACCCTCCGTGGGGAAAAAAAGAAAGAGCTTAAACTGGGAGTTGTTTCTGAGAACATCTGTCTTCACTTTTCCAAATGGCTCCATCCATACTGGCGCATTTTTATTCCTCTTCCTGCAGGTCTTTCAGCAGGACATTTAGAGTTGGCTCATATGTTTCTCCACTCAATAAATTTCTCAGTTGTAAATGACAATATTGGCTGTCGGGAGTGGTGGTCCTCCTCCTATTCCCAGTGATGTCTGTGTCTGTGAGAGACAATGAGATTACTCTAGATTGAAACTGAAGATTTCTGTCTTATACAATAGTGGTTTTATTGAAACTGTAAATCTGCAAAGTGTTCTGGAGTCACCAAAAGGTCTTGTGCTGTTTCATTTCAACTCAGACCAACAAATCCAAATGCCAGTTCTGACTATATTGCAAAGTTTTAACTTCTAACAGTTTCCTTTCACTTTATTTGGGAAAATTCATACCGTGGCTTTAAAAAGTTTTTATTTCATTTGAAATATCATGAATTTTCTTAAAAAATAAAAACCCTAAAACACTTCAGTCTGCCAGAACAGTCTTTCTCTTCCTTGGAAACTGTTTGTTTTTTTTTTGTTCTCTGTACTGAATTTCTGAAATAAACTGTACTCCTGCCTGGAATTAGGGTGCTGATTTGATCAGAGCTCAGGAGCCCATTTATGCTGCCTGTTCTCCTTGAGACTGAAGAAGCCAAGGTAGCACTTTGCCATTTGGCTTCTGTAAGGTGGTCTATGCAGTCAGACCTCCTTGTTTAGCAGCATTACTAAATGATACCAGCAATGTTAAGTAAGGAACTTTGCTAATACATTTTGATGAATTTCAAAGAACAATTAAACCAAGAAGAACACAAAGTAGTGTCACATAAATATTTAATATAAACTTACAGGTTACATTGTTCTGGAGACTGCTATCAGAGGCAATTTGAAACCACATGTGGCTCATGATAGCTAGACAGAGCCAGTTTCAGCCAGAGATGAGTTCAGACTCCTCTAATAAATATCCCTCCAGGAATCACTTTGAAGTGGTAAAATTTTATGAGTAGCTAAAAAGTCAGAGCTCCACAGTCAACAACAATCACCATTGTATTTCCTGTCTGCTGTAATGAAAAGGACAGAATATGTGGGTTTTGTACCCTTCTCCAAAATGAAGGTAAGATAACATGGCTTTGAGAGAAAAATTGCAAAGAAGGCAAAGTTTTGTGGAGAAAGTGAGCCTTTTTAGCTGTCATTGGTCTCTAGATGCTCTTAGAGCAATGGATTTGGAAGGAAGATCTTTGTACCAGCTGCTGTTGGTGACGTGCACCTGGGCAGGAGCAGCTGCCGCTTGGCTCCATGTTACACAAACTGATCAGTTCCTCTGTGTGTTGCGAGTGCTGGAGAGAACATCATGTTCTACTCTTGGGTTTTATGAGCTTGTGCTTCTTGCATGGTGGCAAAACCCCTCTAAGCGTGGTAAGTGGCTGTTTGCCCTTGCTCTTCCTCCTCAACTCTCTCCTTATCTCTTCCTATTCTGGGAACTAGACACAAATTGAACTCCAAAGATAATCGTGGTGGCTACACAAGGTGGGAATCACAGGGGTGAACTCTGGGCAGGGATTTCCCGCACATTAAGGAGAGACTATCATCTAGGTGAAGGTTGCACAGGACAGAGTGCATTTCAAGGGGGAGAGGATGAAGAAGATATATACTCATTAGAATAGGGTCTGGATGGCCCATCCTACTCGCTAAAACCAATGGCAGAGGCTGGCAGAGCATTTCACCCAGTGATGTCAGATTGCTGGATCTGTACTCGTTGTGCAGGTGGGGATGCTAAGGCAGAGAAGAGAGGTGGGAGGGTGGAAGCCAGAAGTACAGCTCCTGCTTGCTGACTCCTGTTGCATCCTCTCTTATCAGCCAGGGAAAGCAGCCAAGAGCAAAAGGCTTCCTGTGTGGAAGTCAGGGCTGTGTCTAATGTGGCTCTTTAATTGAATTTGGATTAATGTAACCAGTCAGGAGCACTTTGGAAGAGCCCTCTCTTGTTAAGAAAGGACTTTATTCACTTTAGGGTCCCAGATCCCTCTGCATGGAGATGTGCCCCAACCCAGCCTATATCACAAGTCTCCAATGTCACAAGCAGGTTCTCCCAGGTCAGCCTCACCAGTTCATGACTAGCAAAGGCTTTGGCTGCTAAATAGGTTCTATGCATCTTATATGAACTACTTCTTGGAAAAAAGCTTAAAGCAGCACTTTCAGTTCAAAAATCCTTAAGCAATTGTAAGAATTGCAACTTAGAATACATTTCCAGAAAGTTTTATAATGCCGGAGACATCTGTGTTTTGCACCGTACTGGGTTTTATTTTCAATAATGTTTCTCATTAAAAAAATGTGTGTATCTCATTATGTCTTCATATCTGAGCCAGCATTTAATTCTCTGATTGCATATGGTTGGTACAGCATGTGCCGTTACACCCACCAAAATAATGAAATGACAGTTCCCTTTGCAAAGTAGGAGACCTGAAATAACTTTCTGCTGAGAGATGCTATTAATTTTTCTCTCTTTCTCCCCCCCGCCCCCTACCACAATAAAAGTGAATAGCTAAGTGGCCGTGATTCGGATGTCAGAAAGTGTTTTCTGACTAGTCTCTGACCTGTCATATAAGGGCTGCACTGCAGCTTTGATATTTGTGGTATATTATACCCATGTAGAATCATTTTAAAAGGCTATGAGAAATATCTGCCTTTTGTTTTATGTATTATTTATTGACCTCTTGTTCTTTCCTTTATGTTGCAGAATTTTTTTATCTTTCCCCTTGATGTTACAAAGTAATAGGCCTAATAACATAATTTGCATTGGGAAGATGTTCCCATGCTTCCCTGTGCAGGCAGCAGGGAACTGAACAGGCTGTGGCTGGTTGGTCCCTGCTGCCAGCCCAGGCTCTTGTGCAGATGTAGCTGCGAAGCTGCAGAGCTTCATGAGCAGTAGATGGCTCTGTCACCTCTTCCTCAGGAAATCACTGCCTTACAAGAGAACCTGAATATTTCTCAGTCTTTTTTTTTTTTTTTCCCCTCAAACGCAATCGCTGCTGTTCATCTTGTTTTAATTTTTTTTCTCCTTAACATTTCCTCCACCTTAGGGAAGCTTCTGTGTGCCTAATCAAGAAGATTTCTTGTGGTTTGTGAAAAGGACTCAAAATAAATCAGTGAAAGGCAGCACTGAGATTCTTCATTGGCTAGATAAGAGAGTGAGAAACCAGCACTTCTGGCCCAGCAGCTTCAGCTGCAATGGCCAAAAAAGCTCCCGTTAGCCCAGGGCAATAAACATCCATCTGCTGAACACATATGCAGCAAACTCCTGGCTGTGCAGGAGCACAACAGACCCAGTTATCAAGGAGGTGGTTTGTGAATGGGCAGTCTCCCTTCACTTAGGACTGGGAAGTATTATTTAATGGAAATACAGCAATAATTTTTCTTTTTTTTTTAAATTCTGAGTCTCTAATTTCTCCATTTTCCTTGTTAATTATGTCTCCTGGCATGCACTTGTAGGAGAAAGCAGCCTGTTAGCTCTTGCATTGGCTGCCTTGTGCCTGTGTAAAATCATGAAAGATATTACTGTTGCTCATCCCAAATACGACAGAGCTCCTTTAGGAAAAGAGCTGGTGCAAAGAAGCCACAGCACTGCTGCTTTGTGCTGGGGATTCCTAGCAGTGCTCTGGGGCAAATGGAGCACAGGGACCCACTTCTCCCTATCACTTTGTTCCCCGCACTTACAAATCAATCAGCGTATTTCCTCAAAACCTCATTGACCCGTTTTGCTGCCTTTATTTCCCTGCTGTAGCCCAAGCATTCAATGTTGCTCCTAGATATAATAAAGAAACAGCTGTACATTCACCCCAAAAGTATCAGATACAATTAATATTTTTCACCTATTGCTTTTTTACACCTTTCTACATGCACTGTGATGACATCACTTTGAGCAGCTGTCTCCTCCCATCACCATTTTTTCAGGTCCCCTGTTGCTTTAGAGCGATTCTTTGCAAACCCATTGTGCTGATTGCTCTGGGTCTGCGTGTAAGTTGGCTTATTGCTGTGCAGTTTGGGCAGGGATTGCTCTATGTTTTCCAATGGGAAGGCTTAGTTGCAAGCATAAAACACACGGAAAAGACACTTGCCAACCCGCCCCTAAATCATTGCAAGCCTCATCTTGCCAATGTTGTTTATTCCAATACACTTTGGTAAGTGGATCTCAACAAATAAGACAACCCCAGGAAATGGGTGGGCGTTTGTTCAAAGAAAAGTAAAAGCTAAATACACTTTTCAACAGGGTCCACCTTTAAGGGTGTCAGTTGTTGCGAAGAGATCTGCTTTCTAGACTGTCCCTGCTCTTTGAAGCTACAATTCTATCTTTTCTTTCCTTGATGTTGACAATGTGCCTGGGAACACGGCCCCTAATCTATCACTTACCACATTTGTTACAGTCTGCAGTGAAACATCCTTTTTACTTTTTCTAGCAGGTATTTTTTAAATAAAAGGAAAGGCAGACTTCTTAGCAGCAGCTTGGTTATTCATCAATATTATTAGATTCTCCCTTCCCTCTCCTGAAGCTAGGAATAGAAACCTATAAAATTACTGTGGAGGACGCACTCTTAAAACAAAGCTCCGAGTGAGGAGATATGAAAAACAGGTACAGCTGAAATACAGAAAGGGATTTTATATGCCAGTGTAGGGGGAATATTACATCCAATACTCAGTGTATGAGCTGGCATAGAGGGAGCAGGGGAGAAGTATGAGAGAGGCAGGGAGGATTTGCCAGTGCCAGGTTCACCTCTCACCGGCATGAGGTTGGTCATGTGAGGGCAGAGTCTGATCAGAGATGCTAGGGCATAGCAGGTGCTTTTGAGAAATATATTGGATTTTTTTTTCTTACTTTCAGGGCTGAGATGTAAACAAACGCTCCTTGAAATCTCTGAGAGGTTTGGGGTTTTTTTTTTGTCATGTTTCAGGTGCATAGACACCTTGTACCAGGATTGTACTTATATTCAAAGATGGGGTTTTGTTCCAGCTGGTTTGCCCAAAATGAATTAGGGAGTGGAGCGAGACACAAAATTCACTGCACCTGCAGCATCTTGGCACCAGTCAGGAGATGACATGGAGCATCCTTCCCCATTTTTTCCCAGAAAGTGCTTGTTGGTTCAGCCTGAGCAAAGGACTTTGCACTGAGGGAAGTGCTTTTGCAGTGTATTTATCACTAGTCCCTCCTGGTCAGACTCACCTTTGGCAACATATTTTTTTCAGTGGGTGACCTGAAGAAGCTAAATGTGGAAGCAGGGGATGTACCCCAACCACTGGGAATTAGAGCAAGAGCTAGTTGGAGGAGAAAGTATTTAAGAGTCCATCGCACCCCATCTTGCAACAGTAGCTTCCTGGTAAATGCTTGTTAGTTGTGTCCCAGTCAGACACAAGCTTAGGAAAATTCTAGTGGGGCAGCGACTTCTCATTTAGCTATCAGACAAATAAGAATACAGTCCTCACTCCAATCCATCAAAAGTATCTACAGATGTCAGGACTTTAACAGGGCAATACACTAGGCATTAAAGACCCTGTTATCCCACCTGCAATTAAAAACTGACAGAATTTAAGCATGAAAGAGAAACTCTGCAGAGAGCCAGCCAGCTCAGGGAGAGCAGCTTCCATCCTTCAGCTGTGGCTGCTTTGCTTTTTCACCATCTATGACATCATGGAATCACAGCTGCTGTTATGTTTCTTCTGCAAACACGTATCTTGCAGATGCGATACTGCCTAGAAATGTCCTGGGCTTCCCAGGAAGTTATTGTGCTGGCTTTCTCCCACCTTTCTGACATGGGTTAATAAGGGCACAGGGTGCTGGATGAGAAAACACGGAGCTTTTCCTTATGGGGTTTTCACAGGGACAAGGTTCACCTGTGGTTCAGTGTTTAACTAAAATTAAGGCTGACAGCTTTTCCCTATAAATTAAATTAATGAGATGTTTGAACTACTGCTAAATTGTTTGTGTGGATCTTTGCTGCTGGATGTTGTCTCCATGCTCCCTTCCCACAAGCTCCCTCTGCAGCTGTGTTCACTCCTCTGCTCATGCTGGGGTTAAAGGAGCAGTCATTACTGCTGCTGTATGTGCCAGGAGAGGTGGCCACACAGAAACTCCCTGCTCGATACAGAGCTGCCCCTGTGTGAGGAAAAAGGCTTGCTTACTAAAAAAGTTTAAAACATTTTAATTCTGCCTTTTTAATCAGGTAAGATGCTTTTGTCAGTGCTACTCTAGGGTCACAGAGCAGCAGCAGTGTTGCCTCATGGTGATCAGGCTCTAAGGAGGTCTCTCCACTCTGCCCACTTCCACAGAATTTTCACCTAGACCTTCTTAACTTATTCTCTTCCATCCCCTCTCCGCTCACAGGCATCTCCCTGCACCAGCTCTTGCACTCTGTGCTTGTCACCATTTCCAGTCCTTCTCAGCTAAAATGGACTCGTTTAGCAGAGGCTGCTGATTAAGTTACCGAGCTCATTTAGATGAAAATGGAATAAGGGTTAAATGTAGCCAAAAGAAGGAGCTTTGCTCTCTGGTAAAGCAGTGGTGAGCGTGTCCAGAGTAAGTTTGCTCCCTGAGGAACTATGGAAGGCTAAGTATGGTTGGTAACCAAGTATGGGGGTTAGCGTTTCACCTTAAAGAATTGTAGTGCTTAGAGGAGAACATCTACCCTGTGGAGCAAGCAAAATGCAGATAATAAGGCTACTTCACATGTACATCTTGAGATATTTTTAGCTGTGGCCTGATAATTCAAAGAACCAAGTATTTTAGTGCTGCTTGTGGCCAAAATCTGTGGTTTGTAGTAAAAATAGCATTTGTATTTTAAAATTTCAAATTTAATTTTGCTTCATCTTCTTCTATCCCATTTGAGTATATCTCCATTATAGTTCAGGATGGCTGTGGAATGTGTTCTAGAATAAGTGCTTACCCTCTTTTTTCCCCGACTATTTGAGCTCTGGTTGCATCAGTGGAAACATCACCCAAGCAAACATGATGCAAGCCTGGAGTGCAGGTAAGGCAAGAATTGTTCGTTAGCAAATACTTGGGAATTAATGCCAGTAACTAGATTCTCTTCCACTAAAGATAAAATTCTTGTAAGAGGCAGAACGCATGACAGTTTCCCCAAAAATCGCAGTATCTCTTGGGCTACCAGTAATATTGCAAATATTACACTGAATAGCAAATGCCAAATGAGTATAATGTGACCAAGTACAGTCATTTATCTGATGGAAGGGGAGTAGTTTTCTGACAAAATGGTTTAGTAACCAGGGTTCCTCTATGCCAAGGGGATGAAATCAGACCAAATGTAGACTTGTGTGTAGTTGGTGGTCTTCTTGCCCCTGACATTCCCATCAGATCAATGATTCCATGGGGAATCTAGATACTGTTTTATAACCGGAGCGTTTTATATTCTCTGGGAAAACTTAGACCTCTGCTTCTTTCTGAATCATCAAATGAAGGGCTTAGCCATTATGTTGTTTTTAAAATAGCATCCATTTCCCTATCTCTGGTGTCATATTCTGTGTAATGAGTGCAAACACAATACATAGAGTGTTGAAAGAGGCAAATTAGAGATCCATCTAGAGCAAAACATCCTTAATACAGGGAGCAACTAGAACAGAGGAGAAAAATAAACATATGCGGACGTGGCCTGCAAACTTTGCAGCTTGCATGTTGTTAGGTTGAGAGTGACCAAAACTGGAGGAGATTGGTAAAATGACAGGGGCTACAAGAGAAATGTTCAGGTAGCGGAGGGCTGTTGTGATAGGGGAACAGTGAGCATGTGTGGATTAAAGTTCATGAATATAGTGCATTTCATTGGATAAATCTGTGTGAGTTGTCTCTACCTGGGATGCCCAGTTCGGATCCAAAATTACAGGATGTCCAGCTGCTCTTTAATTATTGGCGTAAGGATACTTCAGGCAGATTTAGGTAATCTCAGCCTTTTGGGCTGATGCAGTGTTTCTGCAGGATTCCCAATAAGTTTTGAGTCCTTTCCTGTTTGCATTTGCATCTGAGATTTACAGCAAGCAGCAATGAGAGATGCCAGAGGGCAACTTTTCAATTCTTAGCAAAATAAAAATATGTGCCAGGATTCATGCATATATTCATGTGGACACCTGTGTTATTGAAACACATTTCCTTTGCTATTTGTGATGTATTTACTTGAACCATTCTAAAATTCAAGTAATGCATAATACTGAAAAATCTCCTGTGGAGCTTGGTAGGAAACACGAAACTTTATTTTGTGCTTGGAAATGCTGCATTATATATTACTTACTCTTCCCTTCAAGCACTTCCAGCACAGAGCCTTGTCCTTGACTGCAAACGGTGCAAACCCCAGAGGGTCTCAGCAGGCTCTGACCAGAGCAAAGCTGTAAAGCTTTAGGGGTCAATACTTGTTTATGAGCTGTATTCTTGAGCAATCCCACTTTCCACCTCGTACCAAACTTAGCTTAAAGTCTTGTCTGGCTATCTGATATGCTTTCTCATCACCAAAACATCTGTACCTTTGCTTAGCTTGTTTAATTAGTAGATTAGATCTCACACTCTGGTATATTTTTTTGGTTTTCAGTTGCCTAAAGGAGGTTGTGCTCCTCTTGCGCTCATGTTACAAGAGACAAACTCTTCCACTGAGATATTAGCCCCCTAAGGACCTCCTCTCCATGTCTTAGAAGAGGAGATGCTTTACTCCTGTATACGCCTGACAAGTTGTTAAGACAGAGAAGTACACTAGGGAGGGATAGGACTTTTATGGTGTGATGTTTAGTGGGAAGTGTGGAGAGGTCCTGACTCACTGCTCAGACACCCTCCCATTTATCTCCTATTTAACATATGTCTAAGATGTAGCTTTAAGCATATGTGCAGAACTTTGTGTTGTAACAAATCTCATCAGCCCAAACAGCACCTGAGATGAAGAATGGGAACAGGGCCCTTCAAATTAGAGCCAGGGAAGAATACCAGAGAAGATAATGCTATGGTATCACGTTGTCACCCATGTCCTGCTCATGCACATCCCTGCCATGAGGGGTTTTCTATGAGACCACATTGCTATGAGGAAGTTGTGGTGCAGCCTGAACTTGCAGTGTTCAGAACTAATGAAGATAATCAAGAATTCCCATTCCATGAAATTACAGTGCATTATAGATGTAATTGAAACCTATGAAAACGTGCCTTGTTTACTACCAGGAGGCTGAGGCAATGGCGCTCCTTTCTGTCTCTTCCAGCCAAGCCTAGGTTCAAGGTCCTTTACCTGTGAAAAATCAATAAATCAAAACATTAGAAGATGCCTTGCTGATAATTGATTCTTCCAAGAATATTTTTTCTGAAGTTTAAACTATTTCCAACAGCAAGAAGTTATAATGAAGACTAAGTATATTTATGAAGTGAAATCATTAACAATGGATTAGCCAGTGGAATCCAATTTCCTGTTCCATCAGTAATGCTAACACAGACTGAAATTTCATTGATGTATTGGGCATCATTGTCATCCTCTTAACTGAAAGAAAAATTGTATTTGCCATTCTCCACTGGCTGAGCTTTACAGGCAAAGCTGCATCTTATACAAAGCATCAAGCCAGAATCTTAATGTGGAAAGTATTTACAAGAAAATAAATGTATACATAAATTTTTCACAGGCATTTCATGTGTGCTTTGTGTTTCATCATATTTAATGTATGATTGTAACTATTTTACTTGTGTGGAATTTCTCCTTTTAAGCAGTGTTGTAAGGAGCTTAAGGAAGAGAAATATGCTTGTGTGAATGTCTGTATGATTTTGTAAGATAATACATGGAAGGTGTACAGGAAAACTTCTCCTTAGAGATCCTCTTAAGGAATGGAACTGAAAAAGTCATTCACTATTTTGGAAGTATTGAGTACTGAAATCCAGGTGTTATAATTTCTGGTCCCTGCTTTTACACTACATAGTCTCAGCCCTGCTGTGCTTTTCCCTTTCCCCAGAGAAAGGTGGCACAGGCTTTCACACAGCTCATAGAAATGGACTTTACAGGCAGTACTGGAAAGCAGCTGTAATTTTGGATAGGCAGTTTTATTCCAGTGGGCCAAGCCACCCTTAAGGAGAGCAGAGGTCTGGACTAATCTCAACGCCAGTGCCATCTGCAAGGGCTGCAGCCTTGCTGCTCATTGCTCTCTTCTCCCAACCCCTCAGGAAATGCATTAAATGATGGACAATCTTGTAGGGAATCTAGAGGCTCCTCTCTCTGGGGAAAATTGACAGTTTAATTCTGCTCTGTGCTTTCTGACTGATCTCCATTCTTCCACCACAAAGATCATATTTGAGCATCAAAGTAGCCTTTGGTAGAGAACTTTGTTGAACTGCAGCAGGGATGCCTGTATGAGTGTGTATGGTGATGACTGAGACAAGATACTCTCTCTGTGCACAGAGAAATCGCATCTTTAGCCTACTTAGCACAGAATAAATCCAAACTAGGTCCTAGGAGGCAGGTCTTGGGAGTTCAGTGTGGAGCATTGTCATCACAGGGTCACTGGCTTATAATGTGGTGCTTCCAGGTGTTATGTAGGTCTGCAAAGAGCGTGCTTATTTGTATATGCTGTTAGGTTTTTTTTTCTCTCTAAATTATTCTCTGCAGAATAAGATGATTTGGGAAAATCCCCAGGAGGTGCTCAAGGCCAGGAAAATCATCTGCTGTGCACTTGAGGGTGGTGGTTGTAGTGTTATTCCGTGTGTGGGCAGGCAGGTATCAAATATACATCCCTAACAATGGGCAGCAGGGATCTTTCTGTAAGTAGAACCTTTCTCTAGATACCAGGAGACAAAAAAATGCAATACTGGGTTTTGATCTTAGTAATATAGCAAAGTAGTGATTGATATTAAGTAATAAAAAAAGACAAATCAAACACTTTATTTAAAGAAAAGTCTCATGAGTCATCATATATATACACACACATATGCATATATGTGTGTGCATATATATACACATAAATTGTTCTTCTTGTCTCCAGTGTGATGCCACAGAAGCCAAAGCTGTGAGGAGGACCATCCATCAAGTACTCCAAGCTACTTATCTTGCATCTTTTATGGTCGGCATCCCCCTTGGGCAGGCTGGGAGCTGGGGCTGAGCTGCAGGTGGCAATGCTCTGCAGGGGATGTGCAGCTCTCTCTTTCGAGACAGGGCTAGATTTGGAGTTCCATGCTTAGAACTGGGCTAGAAATGTGTGGTTCATGTCCTTCCTATTCAGAGAGAGGTCTGGAAGGGGGAGGCGAGCACTGCAGAGTGGACTGTGGTGTGCCACATTTAAAATCAAAGGCATGAAAGAGAAAATTGTAAAGAATCAGCTACTGAAAGGGAAAAAGGTTCAGTGCAGAGGCAGGTGTGTATAAGATGAGCCCTGACAGCAGTATGTTTTCCCATCCAAGTGAGCTGGGGTTTCACAGAGTGGGGAGGATGATTGCCAGATGGGATGCATGGGCTGGCACCAGTCTTCAAGACTGAATTGTGCTGGGGATGCTTAGAAGAATGGCTACAATCCCCCAGCAGTTCTGCCTTGGAGCAGCCTATTCCCTGTGCTTAATGCCTTGCTTTGGGGGTTTGGGGTCCTGGATGTGATTCCCTGCTTCTCCAAAGGGGGTCTGGGGGCCTGAGGTGAAAACAAGGTGCCTTGAAAAGCTCATCCTGTGACTGGGAAAGAAATCTATTCCTTGCCATTAAGGTATTCAAATCAGAGTGTGCCATATGCAGCATTTCCCCATGGGATATAGCCAGCAGATGCATTGGCAGTCCCCTGCAGCCCACACTGGGTAAAACAAATGCTCACAAACCCAATAATAACCATTCTTTGCAATTAGGGCCCATCTTCATTCTACTTGTGTAACCAGTGAGGATCTGGGATGTGTCTGAGATCATACAGGAAATCTACAAATCAGGGACTTGAGTTCATGTATGTCCATCAGATGGTGGTGCTGTAACATGTGGATTTTCCTGGAATAAAAGCAGTAAAACCAACATTTAAATACATGCCCTTCTTGGTAGGTAAACTGGAGGTTGAATGTATGTGATTAGGTGTTAAGTTTTAGAAGGTCTGTGGCTGAAGGATGGAATGGGGAGAGTTATATGATTCCTTTCGTGTTCTTCAGTCACCTACAGAATATCAGGTCACAGGTAAAGGGAATTCTTCTTAATGCCTATACTTTGCTCTTAATGTCATGGTTGTATTTTGCACATCAACATCAAATAGTATGTTGGAAAATTATTCTGTTTAGAAAAGGCATCAAAAGCTATCTTCAAAGAATAATGCATCAAGACCAGGTACGTGCTCTGGCATTTTTGAAGTTGCCTTCATGCTGATTAGACTTTAATGATATGATGAATGATTTTTTTTGTCTATCCAAAGTTGTAGAGACTTTTAACTTTCTAAGCACCTTGCACATCAGTGTTGTCTGGTGTTGGTAGTCCTCCTTATTGCTTTACACTTTGGTTGTGTGCACAAAATGAGGACTTATACTTTTGCTGGGTAAACCCTACTAATTTACAAATTCTGCAGGCTTTGTCCATTTACTAACCAAAAGGATGAATTAAAATGGACTGGGACAATAAGCATCCAAGGGATGGTAGTAGATGGCATCTCCTGAAGTGTAGCCTTCATCTGGCTTACCTGTATAGACACTGTTGCAAATCAGCTCCGTTTACTCAGGTGCTCCCGGTGTTTGCCCTGCTGCATCCTTAAATGTCATTGTTGTGAAGCATGAGAACTTCCCACAGGCCCACGAGTCTCAGTCTTTGTCTGTTTTTAGGGGAGGCAACGGATTTCTCACTTGGGCAGCTATATCTTGTTAAGGCAGGAAACTCTCTTCAGAATTAGATCTTACAAGAACCCTAATAACTGGAAATGGAGGGCACAACAAACTGATCCCCTCCTGAGTAAAATGATACCAGGCCCTTACTTTTGGTCTTAGTGTGCTCCTGCTCTGTTCCTAAAGCTTTTTGGCTGTACTGGAAGTACCCTATAGATTTTTGCTGGCATCACCTCCCAAAATGTCACAGTACACCCATGCTTATACAAGAACCAGTTGTGTTTGAGGGTGATGAAAACAAAAGCTACATTTCAGAGGCTCACCCTTAAAAAGGCAAACCCCATTCACCCTTGGCACTACCTGAGAGCTGTTAGTAGATTGGGGACTCTCTTGAATCTGGTCCCAGTTAGCAGAAGTCCTGTCTTTGTACCTTCTAGCATCTACATTGAGGAAAAGGTCTTTTCTAAAGCTCTGTCATTAAATTCTCTATCATATGGAGCTTGCATCTAATAGATAGGAGATGCAGGTTATTGGTTTCCAGGGAACAGTGTACACTCTGTTCTTTCTCTTTTTATTATTATTTATTTAAAGTCAGATGTTTCTGTTATTCTGACAGCAAGGAAAGTGAGCAAATTGCGTAGTGGTCATAGCCACCTTTTCCCTCCCCTCTTACATAGCAGGCAATAGGGACACCAACAAAGTTGGTTAGTTTAAAACTAATCATGTGTTTGAGATAAACTACCTTCTGCAAATGTGTTGCCTCAGAAGAACTTATGACTTGTACTTACGAGGACTGACATGGTGTTTAGGCTTCTGTGAAATGGGAAGAGATTTAAACTTGTGAAGGAACTACAAGTTCTCGTCTTTCTTGGAGGTCTAGTTTTTTCTAATCTGTATTCACTTACTTTTAATTAGATACAGGCCCTGAAATGACCTAGTGGGTTCTGTGGGTGCTGAATATGCAGCTGAGACAAATTCACATGCCAAGTCTAGTTCTTGAACACAACTGACCACCTTGCTTTAAAATGCTGGTGTGCAGAACCTCTGGCAGGCTGAGCAGGTCATGGGAGGATCATGCTCACCTCTGCTTGTGCAGCACTTCTGGCTGCCTTTCAGGGATGGCAGAGAGGGGCTGATTTTGCCTGTACTAGTAATGGAACTAGCATGGTTAGTGCTTTGCACTCATAACTTTCTTTTGAAGTTCTGGAAATATCAGCCCCATCATCTCCTGCATTACAGTAAACATCAGAGTGGTCCAAACCCCTTCTCAGCATGTTCCCTACTGACTTTGCAAATGCACTGCTTGAAAAACCTGCTGGTTATGAGATCAGTTTGGAAGTGATTGTCAGTTTAACACCTGTTTTGGAAAAATGTGTTTGTCATAAAGCCGTGTTTACCAATTAAACCAAGCTGGAGTTTAAACATTTGAATTGCTGGACTAAATAGGCTGGTAAAATGATATGGAATTAACTGATGCAGCCATGGTGATATGGCATTTGTATCTTGTGGTTTCCATAGATACACATGTGGCAGTGTTTTGCAAACACTATACACCACCTGAAATATATTTCTGCTACTTCAAGAATAATAATTACACTTAAGTGCATTCTGCACAAAACCACTCCTTAAGCATTTCTTGAATGATGAAAACCAAGCAGGTTTTCAAAGGTCATTGTGGCTTTCTCAGCTCTAATCTTAAATGTTTCCCAAACCAGAGGTGGAAGAAAAAGGAGGCAGAGAAAGCCCCTGGCCCAAGGTCTGTGCATGTGATTTTGTGATGTGGTTCAGGGAGAGAAGCTTGGCTTGAGGCAAGAGACTGGAGTGTGCGTGCACCCTGTCAGCTGCAAGGCTGGTTGTAGCCATGTTGAGTAAGGGAATGACAGGTTGGCTAGGGAGATAGAGCCTTGATGAAGTACTGAAAGATGTGGGAAAAAGGCAAGTTCAGGTGTGATCAAATAAGATGAGCAAACAGATCCATCTGCATCAAGCAGAGCGTTTGAAGGTGACAGATAAGTGAGGCTGGAGGATGGTTCCCTCCAGCACATCAAGGTACCTCTGATAATCAGGAGTTGCAAAGAAAAGGACACTCAACCTAAAGCAGTGCTTTGCTGATGGGAAGTTTCCCTTTTCCAGAGCCACAATTACCAAGTGAAGCTGATGGTTTGAAGGGGTCTAGCTCCATCACTGGGATCAAACCAAGGCAGAGCCCTGCACCCACTCTGCACTTGGGCAAAGGCTGGATATCTCAAGTGCTTCAGCCCTGCAGAGCACATCGTGTATTGGCCTCAGCTCAGATCCGGTGCCGACTGTGGAGGCTGAGCTCTAACAGAAATCTGGCTCATCTTGTGTAGGAATAATTGAAACAGTCAGAATTATTATTCTCCCTCCCCAGTTCTTCATATCAAATATGCATTTCCCCCCCAATGCTCTAATTAAAACTAAAGGAGAGGGAGAGAGGGGGAGGAAACTAATAATGCCAATTATACATTTGGCTTACAAAAAAGAAAAGAAAAGCACACTCTGATGCGTTTGTGGACAATAAGTAGGAAATGATTCATGCTTAATAAACCTCTTGCTGTTAATCTCTGTTAACCTAGGGGCTCTGTTACTTATATCAAAAAGTCTTCTCACTTTCTGTTGTATTATTACAAAGAGTGAACTTTCATTATTATTTTTTTCCAGGGCTACTGAACCTCCTGCCTCTGGGGTTCTGTGCAGACCAGGCATCCTGGTCAGTATCATAGTAACACTATTTCTTCACTGTGATGCTCCTTTCCCCTTGGCCACTGCAATGCTGGGAGAAGCTGAAAAGGAGGCCCCAGGACATGCCTCAGTGTTATGGAACCGTTCACCTTAGCTTCCAAGGTCTCGATGCTGGGGTTACCTGCTTATGATGATTGAAAGCTGCTGCTGGAAGGGTTTCTGGCTGGATTCTCGCCACTTAAAGGGCTGAAGATCATATAATCATAGAATAACCAGGTTGGAAGAGACCCACCAGAGCATTGAGTCCAACCATAAGATGAGTCTGTGCTGGAGAGTTTAGAAAGGACCCCCAAGCTAAGCATCTGCCAGCCCTCCCACCACCTCTCTGGATAGCTGGGAGTACAAGGGACGGATGTGATTAGCACACTGTGTTAAAATCCCCATGTTTTTCTTGCGTGACGCACAGTCTTTCATAGCTTTCTCATCCCATGGAGTAATGCCCAGAAATTGATGTTATGCTGTTGTAATGAGAAAGAAGCGTGGGGTTGCAAGGGGCAGAATGAATATTGCTAAAAATGCCTCATTCTTAATGATTGTCTTTCCAGCAGCATCATCTTCCACCCTCTCCCTTGTGCCTGGATTTCAAATATCTAAAGGTTGAAGTTGGTTTTTTTGTGCATTTTTTATTTTTTCAATTTCGGTCTGTGACATTAAATTTCGTCACTGTTTTTCTGAACCAGCTGTGGCAACAGAGGCTGGATGAATCATCCCATCTGTAACCGATGGCTCAAGAGGATGCAGATGCCATCAGTGTTCCTGGGAGATGCAGATGATCCACAAACCTCTTGTGATGCTGCTGCACGTGCATGCAGCTGACTCAAAGTGAGCACAGGTGCATTTGCAGGTGGGGGCTGAGCAGGAACAGCAGCACCAGGGGTGGCAGAGGATGTGAGGATGTGTAAAAAGAGAAGAAAGAGGTTTTGTGGAAGAGCTAGTGTCAGAATCAACATCTAACACAGCAACAAGATCTCGCTTTGCTGACTCCTGAAGCAATTCCCAAGAAAGCCCTGTGCTCTCGCTTTGTTTGGATGATGGCTCTTCTCTGTAATCCACAGATCTTCCCTTCTGGCCCGGCTGGACCTAAGTTTTCAGAGAAAGTCAGCATCTCATGCTGAGATGTTTCCAACCTGTGAGGTTCACAGGAGTGTCAAATCTTGATTTGATATCAAATCCTTCAAAGGAAAATTTCCCATTGATTTAATGCATTGTTTTTTTTTACCTTCAGTCAGGAGTTTCATCTCATTAGTTCTGTGAATCAAACCGTGTGTCTGAAAGACTTTAATTTTCTTTCTGACAGAATGATATTTTAAATTCAGAGCTGGATAAAAATTAAAGCATGAACATTATCTTGCCGGATTGCAAGCCTTGCATAAGATATTCAGAGTGAAGTCTGTATGACTGCGCAATGTCATTCCCAGTTAATGTAATCAATACCTTCCTCTCTTGCAGTGTTGTTACAGGTGTCTTACTTTTCTCTGGCTCTGGCCAGTGAATTTTGAGATATTGTTTGCATAAATTTGCCTACTTCTCATTGTGTTTATTTGACAATGCTTTTAATTATCTAAAACCAGATTTTCAAATGTAACAGTCTCTCTCTTTTATGATTGCTATGGAAATTTCACCTGGAACATCAAAGCCTTCAGATGCAGTTTTACTTTCATCTCTTCCTTTTGATGAGGTCCTAACATATCAGAAGTCCACACTCTGAAACATCCCTCTCTACTCAAACATTTTAAATACCAGGAGGTCTCCGTGATGTAGGAGAGTGCAACCAGGAGCATCATGCTACAGTGCTCGCTGGAGCTTGGGATGAGGATTCCAATCATATCAAAACTCGGGGTGCTTGGCTGGAGCTATTGCTGTCTGCAGGCACCACTGCTGGGACTAAGCAGAACGGAAACATGTCAGAGCTTGATTGAAAATGGACAGAGAAGGTCCTATAGGAGCACATTTTCTATGGAAATTCCTTGAGTTGAGAGGATTCAGTGCTGGGTTGCCAGTAGCTGGTTACTAACCCTCCAAAGGCTTTCTGTAGCTGGGCCTATTAAATAATTTAGCAGTATTTCCCTCCAACATCACGGAAATGTGCTGCAAACTTCTCCAGACCACCACCAGCAATTGAAATGATGGGAGAAACCCAGCCTGAGTACTAACACTTGTGACAAAAACGAATAAAGACGTGCACAGAGAAACAATCTTCCTGGCAGAAAATGACACTTAAACATGCTTCCCTCCTTCAATTTAATAAGTAAGAAGCAAGAACAAGCAAGCAGGCACTCACTTGAGCTTCAAAGAGCTGTTCATGTACAGGATCAATAGATCCAGCACTGTATTTAGTGTCATACAAGATGCTGGACCAGGCAATTATTTTGATTCATCACTGTGGTAACTGAAGCATCCAGGTGTGACAGAAATTCTCACATCTTCTAGTTTCGTGTGTAACTGAAATGTTTAATTTTTAGAGGCAGTTATGTTAAAGATTAACATTCTGTTCTTGACGGGTACTGCCAATGGCTTGTTAGTGCTGCGTTAGTTTTACAGTTGGTTTAGTATTTTGCATTCAATCCATCTTGATCCAGTTAAAGCTACTGTTAGTAAACAGGGATTAAAATATATATCTAGCTGTAAAAATATGAATAATGGAGTAATTTATTTAGTTATGTAAAGAAGCTGTGAACTTTAAACTGACAACAAATAATACTCTTAATATCACCGATATTTTACAATGTCCACAGATCAAAATCCTTCCATGCTTTTCCCTCCAAACACGATCCTCTTGTATCTAATCAGTGCATAATACATGACTTCCTCAAGCAGCCAACACGTTCACAAGGGGGCAGGTCACCCGACAATGTAGTTAGTTGCCTTTCTGCTTCCCTTCCCTCTCCAAGGCAGTAGCGTTTGGAGATGAGTTTCTTCCTTTCTTTCTCTCTGGGAGGTTATCTGATGCTGGCTACTAATATTTCCTGTATTTTTATTTCGCTGTTCAATTACCGCATTTCTTCTAAGTTTGCTGTTTCTGAATAGTATTATTTTATAGGAAATTGATGTCTTTATTTGGGAAGTGGTTGAGGTTTGGGCCATCCACAAGTGCAGTTAAGCATTTGAACCTTTTTTACATAAAAGCATCTCTCTACTTTTTCAATTTTGTACTTGCCAGGAGTAATGGTCAACATGTTGTAGATCTAGAGTGTTGCTTCCAGGTGTACTGTGATGATTTATCATGGAAAATCTGCAAGTTCCTCTGTTATTGTAGGTCTGTAAATCTGTGCTTAACTCTGCCTGGACTGATAAAACAATCTGGTGGGGAATCATCAACGTCATCTGGAGGATCTGTATAGTCCTCTGGCCAAAGCACAGCCCTAGGTCAGTTCCTTCCCGATGCAACCTCATGGATTTTATTTCCACTGGATCTCTTCAGCATCCTGCTGCTAACCTTCTGGGTGAGATAAAGATACTGTTCATTCCTTGTTTAGGACTAAGGTAGATGCTCAGTGGTTTTCTGGTTTCTGCTGACTCTCAAGTCAGCTTAAAATTTTAAAATATTCAGCAGAAAGGATTAACCATCCATGTGTCTTGCTGGATTGCCATAGTAATTGGTCATGTTGCATGGCTGGACTCGATGATCCGATGCGTCTTTTCCAACCTGGTGGTGATTCTATGTTGCGTGGCACACAACAGCTGGTTATTTCCTATGTTATATTCTACTGACAATTATAAATTTAGCCTGTGCTAGTCTGGGAAATTTGCACGAATAACTATTTTTGGGTGGCCAGCTCATTTCCCTCCTGGGTCAGACCATGTTGGTTGCCATCTTTGTTCCTCTCTGCCTTTGCATCCACATGAAATACTTAGTCAATTTAACTTCGAACTCTACCTTTTATATATAACTTGTGAGCTCTGTATACACCGTGTTTGTGGGGGGAGGTTGCACAACAATTCATCCCCTCCAGACCATTTTTGCCATTAAAGTTTGCCCTTCCTCTCAAATGGTGCAGCCCCAAGTGAAGTTACAGCCTTTGTGAACCAGGAGCTGGCACACAGCTGGGCACATTCTTGCAAAGCAGGAGCTGCAGAGCTTTGTTGTCTCTCTGCCTTTGAAATTGCACAGTGATTTTAGTGCTCGTAGAAAGCGTTGCATGATAATTTAAAGAATATAAGCAGTGGCAATCAAAAGAAAGTAAATATGGTATTAAAATAGGGCTAAAAAATATAGAATTGAAAAAAACACTGTGATGATTTTGGGGCACTAGTTAAAAATAATGTAGCAGGACTCCTGAAAGAGAAATAGAAAATGGATGTGTGTGTAGCAAGGGACACATAGGGAATAGTTGCCTGAGGTTTACCCGAATGATAAAAAGGCATGAAATACTCTCAAAAAAAGAAACTTCGGCTGCTAAAATGGGAAGGAAGTCTTTCTGCTGCAAAAGCCTTTCTGTTTCTGCCAGGTAGGAGGAAAAATTATTGTGGTGACACCTGGGATTTATTGCCCAGCTGTGTTGAAAATAAAGCTGGTTTTCAAGGTATAGACAGGAAACAGAGCAGGAGCACATTAAAGAAACATGAGTTATCTCTCACCTGGATTCTGTTGGGGAGATTCCCCAAGGTTTCCCATCTCTAAAGTTAATTTTGATAATTCACAATGTAGTGGCTTTTGGTTTTATTAAGGCAATATTATCATGTGTTTGTTAGTCATTATATTATGATTCATACGTTCTCAGGGCTTTATAGACCATTATCTAGAACTATTAATAGTTTTACATCAGCATGGGGAAGCATTAAACTTTGACAGAGTTATTGCCCTGCTTTCTCATGAGCAGCATGGGAGGAAATGTACTGTACAGCTGTCCTGCCTCAGATTAGTGACAGTGTCTGTCTGCTCACAGAATCACAGAATCACAGAATCATCGGGTTGGAAGAGACCCACTGGATCATCGAGTCCAACCATTCCTATCAAACACTAAACCATGTCCCTCAGGACCCCGTCCACCCGTAACTTAAACACCTCCAGGGAAGGCGAATCAACCACCTCCCTGGGCAGCATATTCCAGTGCCTAATGACCCTTTCCGTAAAAAACTTCTTCCTAATATCCAACCTAAACCTCCCCTGGCGGAGCTTGAGGCCATTCCCCCTTGTCCTGTCCCCTGACACCTGGGAGAAGAGGCCAGCTCCCTCCTCTCTACAACCTCCCTTCAGGTATTTGTAGAGAGTAATGAGGTCTCCCCTCAGCCTCCTCTTCTCCAGGCTAAACAGCCCCAGCTCTCTCAGCCGCTCCTCATAAGGCCTGTTCTCGAGCCCCTTCACCAGTTTTGTTGCTCTTCTCTGGACACTCTCCAGAGCGTCAACATCCTTCTTGTGCTGAGGGGCCCAGAACTGGACACAGTATTCAAGGAGCGGTCTCACCAGTGCCGAGTACAGAGGGAGAATAACCTCCCTGGACCTGCTGGTCACACCGTTTCTGATACAAGCCAGGATGCCATTGGCCTTCTTGGCCACCTGGGCACACTGCTGGCTCATGTTCAGCCGGCTGTCGACCAACACCCCCAGGTCCCTCTCCTCCTGGCAGCTCTCCAAACAGACCTCACCCAGTCTGTAGCTCTGCATAGGGTTGTTGTGCCCGAGGTGCAGGACTTGGCATTTGGCTGTGTTAAACCTCATGCCGTTGGACTCTGCCCAGCGGTCCAGTCTGTCCAGATCCCTTTGCAGGGCCTTCTCTTCCTTTGCAAATAAACTTAGCACACTGTTTATTAATAGTGTTACAAATAGCACAGTGTCTGTAGTTATTAGGTACATTTTTTAAGCATTTAGTCTACATATATGCAGGAATACCTCACAATAGTAGCTAATGGTGATGTCATGTTTGCACTGAAGCTCTAGTTTGTGCTCCTTTAGGCTGTTCAGAAAATTTGGCAACAGGTCCTGAGCAGGGGTTACCTTCACTTTGACATATATCTTTTCTGGGTTTGCTTCCCTGTGGGTACCTTTTTAAGGTGGTCAAAAAGACTGTTGTTTTGCAAAGGGTGAATTCTGCTATTTCTGGACACGTGGTTTGAGAGAATTTTGATGAAACTGAAATTTAGCTTTCTGGAGGATGATTCTTCACTCACGCTGTGCTTTGCTCATGGAACTCTTTACTACCCAAACTCAGCAAGTAGCAAGGAAAAAGACAAACTTCTCCTCTGAAGACTATATGCATGTATTCAAAGGCTTTCAGGCATAACTACAGTTCCTAGTGGAGGCAAGTTGCTCTGCAAGATTTCTACTCCCTTTCTGTGAAATGCCTGGACTTGGCCTTTGCCTCAACACATGGGCAGTGGACAAATGCTGCTTTAGACTAATTCACGGAACTACACTTACTTTCTCATGACAGAAAAATAGAGACTAGTTTGTTGAAAGTGTGTGTATGACACTGAAGTTCTCAGTCTTCAGAAGTAAATGTGATCTCAGAATAAGTTTATATCAAGCTTGGGTTATTGCCAACTTCAGTGTAGTCCTTGGGCTAATACCTTATGAGACATCAATGTTTTTTACCTTTGGGAAACTTGCAGCCATCTGTCATGAGTACATGTCCATTGTCTTCAACAATGGAAGGAAAGTCAGCACTACAAAATGCTGAATACTCTGGGACTGACCAACAAAGGTGCCACTATGGAGACAACGAGAAGCCTGTGAGCTGCTGCACTAGAGGTGTGGACTTAGCTGTTTCTCAGCCTTGAAGGAGCATGTACCTGGCTGGACTGAACTCCCATCTATTGGCTTGCACTTTCATTTGTAGCACCTCCTTCTGCCCTGGGTTCTTCTGGAACACCTGGAACATCGAGTAGAAAAGTTGGTTAGGAGTTACTAGGAGAGATCTGAAGTGGGGAATTTGGCATGAAAAACAGCATCCATATTGTTTTGAAGTGAAGTCTACATGATCAATTTGGGTTTTTTAATGTTTGTTTGTTTTAATGGATGATGCAATGATATGCTGTAAAATGATACATTTTAACAGCAACAGGAAAATAAAATATCTGAACGCATGGTTGGCTCAGAGGTGCAAAGACTTGAGTTTCCAACTTTCTCATTTGCCTAATTATTTCAAAACTCCCTGATGCATCAGGTCATGTGTTTGGCAGGCTTCAGAGGAAGAAAGAGAGTATCTCCAAATTTCTGAATTATGATACTCAGTCACTGTGGGGCTGGAGTCCATTGCGTGCTTCTCACTTCAGCCACATGGAGATGAAACACACTGCACCATCCAGGTTAGCATCTGACATTACTTATTTCTGCTTGCTGTTGTCTTCAATAACAGTGAGTTTAAAACAGTATTAACTGCTTTTAAAAATGCCATTCTTAATAATGGTAAACAATTTGGAGTTGCTGCTTGGGCTATGAGATGCCCTTGGGCTTTAGCACAGGCAGTGGCGCAGCCGTGCTGGCCAGGAATACCCCTGTTTGCTTAGTCTTGCTGTGAGACACTTCAGATTTCTCTGAAAGGCACTTCAAACTATTTAAAGTGTTTCAGTGTTTGCTTATAGTTTCTTCTGAGATTGGAAGCCAGGGGAAGTGGTTATACAAAATACCACTTCTTCAAAATGGAATACGAAATTTTTCTTTGTGAACAGCAAACTAAAACTTCTAAACAAAATGATAGCATGTTTTTTCTTACGAGAGATGAATTTTTAAAGCAATATAACTCATGAATATCTGAGACCAAGAGGAAAGCTTCAAGTGCTTTTTTTTCATCTATTTTGTTTTTAATCCAGGGAAGATCCTTCAGTCCTGTGAAGTGCGGAGCACTCTGGTCTCTCCCAGCAAAGCCACAATACGTGGCACAGACCATCATCTCAGTCCTACCGATTTCATGCTCAGTCACTTTTTTGGATCAAACTGTAGCACTTTGCTTCTTCTGGCAAGCAACTTTTCCATTGAGAGAGGAATGCTTGGGGCACTGTGGGGGTAGATTGCTAGATGTCTTTTTTTGCTGGAAAGTAGAACAGAGCATCCCCTGTATCATTCCATTTAATTCTTAAAAGGGAGTAATTCCCTCTAGTGTAAATTCCAGTGCCATATCTAATCTTGCTTCAGAAATCTCAAGCCAACACCCCAGTACTTGGTATGGGAGGAGGAATTAGGATATTTGCTAGGAGGTAACTCCAGCAGAGGCAGGGGAACTGAGGAGAGAGGCGTGGATGTTATGTGGTTTGGACTCCCACCCTGTAGGAAAACAAGGTTCCCTCAGTTCCAGCATAGGTTGAGGGACAAGCCCCTCTTTGTGCCTTGGGACGTCTCTTTTAATTTTGCAGAGACTCATCAAGGAAGGCACAGACCTTCGAAATGCCACCTGCTGCTGTGCAAACCTGTGGGTGACTCAGCAATGCAAGTGCTTGCTCAGTAATGACAGGCTGTTCTGTATTTCTAAGTACATGACTTCTTTCTTGTTGTTGTTCTAAATATCTTCTAATTCTGTTCTCTTTGTTATTGATCCCGTGCTCTTTTAGAAGCTAGATTCATCTCGTGCTTCTCAAGAAGCAGGAAAGAATTTTTGGAGTCTGAGGTGCTCTGCGGTCTGCCAACCACATCTGCTGGGCTTGTTTGCTGGTTGACAGTCGGTTTGGGACTCCTGATTGCATTTTTTTAGGGTTGTGATGTTACAGTATGTCAGGATTTTACGTCTATCTCCATTCTCTGCAAAGCACTTGTGGCAGCTGACCAAACATAAGTTTTGTGTTTTAACAAAAAAACTCCTATTTTATTTTAGTCATGAGATTCTGTTGCCAACTCTCCTGTCATTCTCCTGTCCTATTTACTGCTTAAACTTGAAAAGCATAACAATTTCTGAAGGTTTGGCTTTTAAACTCCGCTCTTGTTTTTCCTTTGTGACTGCTTTGACAGACTTCTCTGATGTATATTTCAGTATAGGTTGATGTGAAGCTAATGAGAAAGCAGATGTTTATTTACAGAAATACGGGTTCCATTTGTAAAATTATTTCCTGGTGAGAAAAAACATTGTTTTCCTATTGCCTTACATGCTAGGATTTTATATAAATATATATATATGTTTTTATATATATATATTACATCTGCATTTTTTTTCAGTTTGGTCCTTAAACTGTATTTTGCAACAGATGTATAAAACAGCCAGTAAACCTAATCCCACAACTTTAGAGATCATTATAATACACAAAGATTCAGCTGCTGTTTTAAATCAAGAAATGAACTTACGCATCATAAGCTTAGAAGTAGCACTGCTGATTTACAAATCTCACTAATAAGTACTGAATAAAAAAAACAGTGTATAAATTCTCAGGCTACCCTTTGAGATATCTGTTGACTGGTTTACATGAAGCAAAATTTTGAAACTCTGTTGTTCCGTTCTACACAGCCTTGTCTTCCATATAAACCCCAACTCTTCTTGCTTTCAACTTGCTTTGACTTATTTTTATCACTTCATCTTTCACTACTACCCTTGATACTATGAAATAGTTGCATAAATAGAAGCACAGCTACTCCGTAGCATATGGTCACAAACTGATGCTGTATATAAAATGTACAAATTAAACTCAGAGCTTTTGTTTCAAAATGTGACTGAGAGTCCAAGCACCCAGCTATGACAAATTAAACTGGCCTTTTTGGGAATGGGATGAAGTACTCCATAGGCTGTAGGTAAGGGATGCTCTCGCTGCATCTTGCGTGGATGGGGGACCAGCTCTGGCACTGCCTTCCTTTCACAAGGGTAGGAAAATACCTCAGGATGTAAAACTTGCCCGAGTGGCTACTGTATATCTACTGTGGCTGGTAGCTAAATGGGCTTGTAATGGAATAGGTAGGCCTCTAAATCTCTACAGTGTAGCCACTGGGGAAAAGTCTCCTGATCATGATGCTATTCTGCCTGCAACAGGACTGCTGGCTTGCTAGGGTGTCCTTCCTGGTTTGCATCGAGAGAAGTAACAGGGGTTTCCCTAATTTGATCTTGCAGGTCATGTGACAGGTGCTAACACCTGTGTGAGTCACCTGATGGGAGAAAATAAGGAGAGGGTCTGCAGCTGGTGTGCACGACCAGTGGAGTAGGTGGAGAGGAGCCCTGGCAGTGCACTGCAGGTGAGTGAGTTTCTGTGCTGGCCTTCCTTCCCTTTCCTGCTAAGCCTGTAGATCCAACAGACCCCCAAAAGTGTGTTTTCCACTTCTTCTAGTGATTCATCAATGTTTTCTTAGTGCCCTGAGGGAAACAGGAAGGATAAACTCATTCCTCCTTCTCTCCAGCTGCTTTGTTGTTTTGTTTCTAAAAACATACCTGGTGTTTTATGGGTTGGTTTGCTTTCTGTTTAGTTTTTTTTTAGTTAACAAAGAGTGCAGTTGCTGCAGGGAGATCTCCCCTTTCTCAGTATTGGGGACTTGCTGGGAATCTGGAGAGCCAGTATAGCCTTGCCAGGTGGGACTTGCCTGCATTGTGGGACAAGCCTGGGAGTCCTGCACATTCCTACATCCAGTCTGAGCCAACTGGCTTAGAAGTGAGGTGGGTCATGAATCTTCAGGCTGGTCTTATCTGGGAAAAAAGATCTCCTGTCACCCTCCTCTTCCTTACCCTTCCTCTTTGCCAGGGAGATATTTCCCCATTGTGCATTTGTCAGCTCACAGCTGTTCCTGCTCCAGCTCAGGTGGGCTGAACTTCGTCAGCCCTGTGGTGGAGAAATCTGCTGTTATTTTGCTAGACCTAGGCTCATGAGGAGAGTCGCCTGTGAGTGCTTTGCTTACATTTTTTGTGAAGCAGTAAAATCCCTTAAGGTTGTTCCCACAGCTGTTTCTTTCCTTTCATTTGACCTTCCTAAGCCGAGCTCCTCTGTTCTGCCAGGGTGTAGTTACAAAGGTAGAGAGGAGGATCATACAGGACCTAACCACCCTGAAATACTAGGGCTACCTTGGAAGTCAAAGCAGAGTTAGACCCATTGTCTTCATATTCTACAGTTCAGCAGCTGGGCAGTTTCCACTAAATCTTGAAATCCCTGTTGATAAAAGAAAAGGGAAAAATGAAAAACCTCAGTAACAGATGTCCCCTATCAGAGAACTTATTGGCACAGTGATCAGTGAAACCTGGCTGTGTTCCTGTTCAAGTCTTTGAATGATATCTGTTTTTTTCAATTTTTGATTTGCTTCTCTGAATGAGAATTACGCAGTCCCATTACCTTGGCTTCAGGAATCTGTTTTCTAAGACTACATGTAATAGTTTACTTATGCATTAAATTTTATCAGGCTTAACGTCTACTCAGTGTTTTGAGAGAAGTCCCATTTCTCACTTTTTAAAGATGAAAAAATATTTCACTCCTTTACCAAGAGAAAAATAACCACCCTGAACTGTGCTGTGTGACTTTGGTGGGAGAGAAGGATTTTAAAGTTGAGTGTTTTTAGCTAACCAGAACTGGAAGACTGACTTAGAAACATGTGTAAATTAGGATCCAGTATAAACCATCTGCAGAGCTGCACCAGCGTCAATGGCAGAGCAAGCCTCCAGCTCAGCTCCTGCATTTGCATTCTGTTCGTAGGAGCTGTGCAAAAGAGTTCATGCTGCTGGAGGGCTGCAACTTGCCAAAACATCTTGGCAGCTAAATCCATGCAGCCTGTCCAAGAGGAGTAAATGAGAGCAGGATTTGGCCTGCTTTCTTTCAGCTAATCTCTCTTTTTTTTAGAGGAGCTCCGTGTTTGTCTGGTTGGCACACTGATGTTCAAGAGCTCGGCTCTACTTGTTGAGGATCTTACTCATCTGACTGCAACCTATAATTACTGCATGTCATGCAGGGTTGGTGATAGATACAGCAGCACTGGGAATCTAGGGGCTGCTGAATTCGTGAGCCACTCGAGGGGATCTTAGCAGTAAAATGATACTTGGTGTGACTAAAACATGCAAACACTTAGAGCGGGCTTAATATAAAGCCTGTGTGTTGTCCTGCTGAAGTAAATGGGAATATTAGTTTACTTGCACACATACAAAAATATCTGTATGCTTGAAGGCTTAAATGTCAATCCAGTTTGAAAATTAATTTATATTCACATTGTGGGGTTTTAATGTAATTATCCATGCTCAGGGCATCTGTACCCACAAAAGTCAGTGCTCACAGTGGCTGGTGTGACACAGTAAGTGTGCGTACTTATGCCATCAAGACCACTTGTTCTCTGTTTATGTAAGGGAAGCTGTGAGGAAGCCAACTGATATGAGAGTAATGTGTTTTTTCATTTATCCACTTCCCATATTTATTTTATTTCTAACTTAATCCAGATTTTGGATGATTATCCTGTAAAGGTGGATGATGCAGGTCACTGTAAAGTCTGCCTTGTGTTATGGAAGTGCTGTATTAGGTCTGTCCTCATCAGCCTCTTCCACATTTCCAGCTCAACAATGATGTTACTTTCAGGCTATTATTCTTTGATTAAACCCTGATTTGTCTGGAAAGGTGAATCACCTGTAATTAGCACATTAAATGAAAGACTTGCCTGATTCACTATTGAGAAATAATCACAAATTCAATACAGACTCAATTCCACATTTACAAATCTTGATGCTTTTGACTCTGTGATCACTGTTCCTCGTCAGCCACAGAAGTTTCCTTTCCTGGTGTATGAATGCAAAAAACTCTGCAAGGGGCAAGGGGCAGATGCCAGCGTTGATTTCCTCGGTGGCAGGACACTGCATATTCAGATAACATTTTGTCTCATTAGCAAACCTGGGACTTTCAGCATTATAATGCATTTTGTGAAATACCACATCTAACAAGAGTCTTGCATCAGTAATTGCTGATGTTCTGACAGATGTGGCCTGCCGGTAAGTTTAAGAAGTCAGCATCCACTAGATTTCCAAGCTCTCCTGGTCTGTATTTGGTGGTGTCCAGGTGTATTTGAAAGGAACATGGTTTCTGGAATAATTTTTAACCCTTAGGAAGCTTTAGGGAAACATGTTGCTGTGTGAAACCAAATGACTCCCTTGTTGTTGGAAGGTTTGACCCCAAAGAAAGCTCATAATGAAGTCAGGCACATTGTGGGCAAGAAGAGCTGCTTAGCTGTTCTGTCGCACACCTCTGCAGACACGGGCACAAGAAAACAAATGTGAGCTGCTGTGCTTTGTGCATGTTTTCTGCATAGCCACAGTCCTGATTTTGGCTGAAGTGGTCTCTTGAGTGAGTCAGCAAAATATGAAAAGTAGAAGCACCAGCAAGGTCATTTCGCAAGCAAAATTCCCTCAAGATTAACTCTGTTATATACCTCTGTAATTTCAGCAAGAAAGCAGACGATGAATTAGCTTCTTGGAGAGAAAGGATTTGGTGTGAAGAGGGCTAATGGCAGTTCTGTCTGGGGGAAAGAAATGCCTTAGTGTGAGGTGTGTTCTCCCCCACTGATATGTTGTTCGGTTCTGTTAGGTTTGAGGATTGTATTAGGAGGGAGGGGAGTAAATAAGGAGATGGGACTAACAGCTAAATGGCTGTTTCTTGTATGTACTCACTAACTTTCAATGATTTGCAGAAGCAAAATCAATTAGTGTGCTTTCTCCCCCGTCAATATTCCTAGAGCTAGGACTGTCCAGCTCTTAAAGGATTTGTGGAATGATGATTTCTTACAAAGACAGAGAATGGCAATGTTTATGCCAAGCATGTTTGAGATCTTTTCACTTGGCACATGCAAAGTCAATTAGACTCAAAGTAAGCAAGACAAGAAAATTAAGGGAAGTGCTTTTAACTGCAGTGATCTCAAGTGTCGAAGATAAATAATACATAGTTTGGCATTGCATGCTTAAATGCTTAAATCAGCCACTGAGTCTGTTTGAGATGTTATTGCTGAGACATCACGTGTGCCCTGTGGAAGAGCTGGAGTCTGGTCATTTGTCCTGGGGATAGCTGGAGTGATGGGGAGTTCCTCTCCTGTGTGCAGAACCGGAGGAGGCTGGGCTGCTCCTCTGATGAGAGCAGATCCTTTTACAGGTTGCTGTGTTAGCCCACTTTAAATAATCTATTTGCAATAATTAATGAAGTCTGCTCCTGCAATGTAGGACTTTCGCATCAAAGTGGTGGGGAGGGGACAGCACCTTTTGTTAGACTGAACACACTGTTCTGGAGAAGTAAAACGATTTTTAAGCAAAGGCGATGTTTTCCTTCAAAAGATGTTCTCTAGATGGAATAATGTATTCCTGTGTGACTTTTTCCAGGCTTGTTGATGGCAGGAACTGATGTGGGGGTGGCAATGACTGAACGTAGAGGCAACAGTGTTGTGGCTTCTGTGGGGCCAAGATTGTGACGTGGAGATGTGCTGGCACAGGGGACCAGAAAGAAGGGGAAGAGGTGAGAGAGGTGAATGTGGCAGAATAACCTTGGAGACAACCTGGGAAAAGGAAGAAGGAAAATACCAGAGGGAATGGGGAAGAATGAGGAGGGTGGTGGCGTGTGTCCAGCATGGGCAGTGCTTTTCCTTCCTGTGACTGATGCATCTGAGAGTAAGGCAGTACTGTCCTGGGCACTGGTGTCTCCTCATATCACCTGGACCTGCTTTCAACAGCCTCACCCTCAACCCATTCCTGGCACTTGGGGGATGAGTCCTTCTTTCTGTGCTCTGCATCTTCAGATGAGCAGCTCTGGTAGCTGGTTGCAAGACAAAGTAGTTTTGATGGAGTCATTTCCATTCAACTTGTTCCAGCAACATTTGATGGGTTGCACAGAGGCCCCACTACCCGCAGCCTTATCCATATTCATAACTATGATAGTTTTACGCTCACAAAAATTGAATTACCTTTTTGCACAACCTCTGAAACATACAGTACATGGCTCTTATTTTTTTTATTCTAACAAGGCAGATAAGACACATCCTGCAAGCTGGTGGCAGTCTTATATTGATTTTGAGTAATTCTGGTTTCTGTCTTTGGGCCAACTATCACTTTCTGTTGTGATAATTAAAGTACTTTTTTTTGCATTCTGTGGCATGAAGCCCTGATTTTCTGTGCATGATACACTGAGTTCCTACATCACATGGGAAACTATTGGGAAATCCATAATTGCAGGGCTTTGGCAACCTTTAAACATTGCCATGGTTACTGAAGGGAAGGAGTTTCCCATTGGTTGAGGCAGTAATTATTTCAGTGACAAGGATGAACATGATTTTTGAAGTTGTTTGTTAGTGCATTATTTGTAGTACCAAGTTAATTTTGTAGCTCTCAAAGCAGAATTTCCATACTAGCTATTTCTTGTTTATCAAAGCCGGTTAATAAGAGGCATTTAAACTTTGACTAATAGTGCCAGTGGAATGGCATGGAGAACTTTGCTGCTGGTACTTTTGTGTTACGTTCAAGTGAATGAAGAAAGCCATACTCTCATGGCTATTTGATTTCACTGTTTTGCATCTGTATTTCATACTTGTGTCAAAAATCGTGGGTTTACTGATACAAAATTCCCCAGAAAAGAAAATTCATTATAACAAAGAGTAAATTTGTGCCTTAGATGTGTTCACATGGAAATGAACGTGCTGAGACTGTGCATGGCCCAGATGTGATTAGCTGGTGCCTGGCTGGTTTTAGGGTATCTTCATGACAAGCTCCTCTCAGTCAATGTGGATGAAAAGTGACTGCAGACAGGCTGGAGGGATCAACAAGGTGAGTGAATGCCAGGGTGTATGTGCGTAGGAGGATGCTGAAACTCCCCTTCTAGAGCTTTTCCACAAACAAATGAGGGCAACATTGACTGAATAAGTAGCTTATGAAATATTGCTCAGTTTTGCAGTAGTGAGGACAAGACAGTTATTCAGGGGAGAGCCCCAACCTGCAACTCCTGCTCTGAGGCTTCTTGTACAAGGGATGTGAAATGATGCCAGGTATTGGAAGCCACTTTTGTGCCTGTTTCTGACTCCTCTTATCTTCTTCAAAAAGTTCCTGCATAGCACAGACGGTGGGTGCCTTTATGCCAGGTGACTTCTTGGTGTATTTGCAATGTTGGTCTGACATTCACTAAAATAATTTAGAGCTCAGTACTTTTGCCAGGTTTTTTTACCCATTATATATCTAACCCGGCTTGATGAATAAATCTTCAAATTTGTATTATACACTGAGTCTCAGCATGTTTGTTTTCTCTAGGGAAGTTAAGGCAACTATTAATGTCAGACTGGATTTGAACTGAAAGCATCACACAGGAGCTGTTTTTTTGGATAATACTCCAGTGTTGGATTGGGTTTTTTGGTTTTTTTCTTCTTTTTTTTGTGCCTGACCCCTCCTACTGATCATCTACAGCACCAAATTAGGACAGCAAGAAATTTTCTGGTTGAAAAAGCTCAAATACAGCTACCTTCAGTGTGTCTCTGTGCTAATGTCATGGGCACATGAATAGAAGCAAGACAGGAGGCATAAACCTGGAGCAATTCACACTGTGGCAGCTGCAAACAAAGAGGCAGATGATGTGTTGAAAGGGAAACACTTTAAAGTGTGTCAGATTTAGCTGGGATTCAACCCGAGGGGAGATTTAAATCGTTTTGGGGGGCTATGTGTACAGATTGATTTATTTTTTAATTGGGACAGCTTATATTGCCTGGAGTTGACACATTCATGGGTCCATGGCCAACTAAAGAGCATATTGTTGTGGACTGAGAGGCCAAATGCTCCATTGCCTCCACAAACACACCCATCATCATCTTGCTAGGAGTTGCAGTGATACTGAGAGCTTATCGACTTCAGTACAGTAGTAAAACAAAGTAATAGACATGGGATTCTGCTCATTGGCTATGATCACCTTTAATGTGGTCCTCAGATAACTTGGCAAGGTGAGGATTCTGTGTTTTAATGGTTTTGGGTACATTCAAAGTGTTTTCCCGTTGCATGCTGGCTGGCTAGAGTTAGGATACTATGTGCTCCTACAGGAAGACTGTGGTGTCTCCTTCTGTGTGGTGGCCATTCCTAGTGGGCTCATGTTGTCCCTGGACATGCTTCCAGGCTGACCCATCCTCTCCAAGGAGCTGTAAACCCACAAATCTTGACTGGAGCATGTGGAGATGCTGTGGTTCTCCAACATGGGCAAGTTTGGTCCAACAGGGTACTTACTCCAGGCCTTCCAGAAAGATGGGGAACCCCTGGACTCAAAGGTCTTTCTCTTATCAATTACAGCAAAACTCTATCTCATCTGGAAGAACTTAGGCTGGGCACCAAGTCCCATTCTCTTTCCTCTTTCCTCTCACCTGGTTGTGGTGAGAGGTCTGGCCCATCTGCCCCTTTTCTTTCCTCTGGCCTGTGTGCTGGCTGTGGCTGCTGGCTTCATCTCGTCTTCATGCTATTTGGGATGACACAGAGCAGTGACATATAAGATTAATGAAAATGTTCTGTAGTCCCTTCAAGTCTTCCTGGTGAGGTAATGTAATGCAGATTGATTTGCACCATTCCTCTCGCCTGTCCTTGTTTCCTGGGGGCTTTGACAGGACAGCAGGATGGCTTGTCTACTTTATTTATTTATTAAATGTGGGAGGAAGTTTGTTAAATATCCTAACTGGCAGTTGTTATTTGAAAGCTCAGTTATCTTGCACACCGAAAGAAGTTCATTTCCTGATTTAATGTTTTTTTTAAAAAATATGTTCTCTTCATGTTCAGCTGTGTGTGTATAAGCATAGATACACACATAACCACATAATTCAGTTACTTCCCCATGTAACCATGAATTGAGAGAGTGCCCATTTTATATATTTGCGGAAGAAAACCTTATGGGAGTGGTGGGTCTGTGGCAGTGATGACTCTAACGTGTGGAACCCAGGCCTTTGTGGAGACCATTTGAACCCAGTGCACTGCCAGATAGATATGCCATCAGCAGTTCTCATATTTAGGATAGAGGAGGGATTTCTTCCACATATACAAATGACTCTGTGGACCAGCTCTGTGTTCTACCATCCTCCTTCTCTAATATTACTAGTGTCCTTGAAGTCCTGTTTTACTACTGCCTTTGCAGCACCCCCAGTCTTGGGAATGCTCTACTGGTACTGAAAGTGGATTTGCTTTCATTTTATTGATAGTCTCTCCATGCTTCTCCTGCCCATATGACCCTCCAGCATCTGCCCTTCCAAGAAGGAGCTTGTACCAAGTCTCCCCACAATGCTCTGCTGTGTTCTCCCTGCACGCCCTGCGTGTGTTCGGCTAGGGACCATTTTGACTCCTTAGGCATTTGTTCCTTCTTGGTCATTAAAAACTATTTGATTCAGATACAAATCTGAACGTACCCTGTCTGGCAGGACTGACGTGACACCTGGCAGCCTTCCCTTTACAGCACTCTGGGGGACAGGCTTTGCCTCAGGGAAATGAAGAGCCAAGAAACGGGTATGAAATCTCTTGAATGGACAATTCACAACTTAAAGTTAAATCCCTGGTAGAATCTAGATCTAAGTACCATCAACTTTGTACCTTCAAAGCTAGCATTTGCACTGATGCTTTGGGTATGTCTCAGTGCTAATTCAGGGCTCAGATTCACTTCTGTTCTCAAGAAGTTTGATTGTAATAAAGAATGTAATTTTTTTGAGCTTTCGCTTTTATCCTCTCTGCATTCCTTGTTCTGGTTATTTCTCTAGGGTTCTTTGACAGAGAAGAACCTCTGCCATAGGTAAATAGGAAATCAAAATGATACAAGATTGTCTCTTTGAGAGCTCTTTTTGGCTCTTTTTCATAACTGCTGATTTAGGGGCAGTGCCTGGTGCTTCCAGGAATGCAACCACTCATATTCAGAGGCTGTAAGCACGTTGCTTTAATGATTATTTCAACGTGCACTTCTCCACTTCAGAATCACCAACAGCGGCTTGGGAAAGAACAGCATCTCTCCTCCTGTGGACAGTCCCAAGGGGGATCCTCTCCCTGCTGCCCCACAGCTTTCAATAGCGAGAGGGGAAGCTCCCTTCATCCCCAGGGTCTGCGGGAAGCAGCCTCCTTATTCACCCAGCTCCCAGCCCCGTGGCTTGCTCAGGGCCTCTGGGTTACCAGCACTGGCTGCCTGCAATCAAGCATCCCCTTGATTTTTATTTTTTACTTTATTTTTTCTTTTAGCTGGCAGCAGTGGTTTTTAACCCTTTGATGGCAGCTGCCATGTCTGGCCTGCCAATGCAGCGTTGGCTTGTAACAGGCAGCCGCACTTGGTTGCTTTACTGGATACAAGCCAGGCTTCCTGAGCTTATCTCAGCCTGTCCATCAGTATCCCTGTTGCCTTCTGCTTTCTGGAAACCACTATAAAAATTATAAGAAAAAAAATCCTTTTTAATTGCCTCATTGTTTCACTCAGATGATTTTTTCCACTGGTCCATAACCCTATGGCACATGTGGCTCTTTCCTTCTATTTTTTATTTTAAATAATTTTGACACCAGCTGCAGGTGATGTTTGTGACAGCAGTGACCAAGTTTCATTTGGGAACAGAAAACAGCCTGTTGAAATAGGCCCAGACTCGCCCTTCGGGTTGATGCTCTGCCAGTGCTTCCTTGTGAACATGAGTTCATTTGCTTTTCCCTTCCAGTTAAAAAAATCTTCCTTTCTCTTAAGTTTACATCCGTGTTGATTTAAAACACTCCTCCTTTTAGCAGCTATATGGAAGGTAGAGTGCGAGACAACTCATGGTGTGGACATAGGTATGAACCAGATTCATATATGAGCAAATCTAGAAAAGAAATAGTGATATAAGAGAGAATATGGCAAAGACAAGTAGGAGAACAAGCGATTATCAGAGGAGGGATTTCAGCCTCCAGTTCATCACTGTTGTAGCTCCCACATAAGCTCTTAATAATGAGGAAATGTGCTAACACCCAGAGCAAAGTGTCATTAATCAAGCAGCTTTGCAGAAGGTAGAGGAGCCAAGAGGGTACTTGGACAATCTCAGAGCGGATCAGAAAGCTGCTGGGAAGAGGTCATTTTTAACTTATTCCCATGAATTTTTGACTTCAGTAGGATGTGCATTTGTAGTGGGGAAATTGCTTTGTCAGTGATCAAATTAGAAGTCACCTTTCCCTGCTTTAATTCTCTCAGGGGAAACAGGGTAAGAGCTTTGGGTTATGGCTAGCAACAGAGGAGACATTTTCAAAGGTAGCTGGGGTCACTGTTTTTCACTGCCTTTGAAATACTCCTCCTTAGGTCTGGAACTACTTTTAAGGACAACTTAGCTCACACGAACAATTTGGGTTTAGAGCTAGCTTAGTGTTGGCAACATTTTTTTTTTTTCCAAGCATTTTCCTTCAGATGTGTTGCTGCGATGTGGGTTCATGCCCTCATGAAAAGCAACTGATCTGCGCTAAAACAGGACTTTCCTTAGAGTTTGCAATAGCGAGAGCAAATCCTTAATTTTTTGACTTGGAGGATAACAATAAGCCACGCTGTGCACCGAATAGTGCTTCTCACAGCTAGAATTGCATCTACACACATGATTACAGAGTGTAATGAGAAGACATTACATTAAACCCAACTGATAAATCTGAAAGTAGCCTAAATTTTCTATGAAGTATGCCTCGGGCTACCTGTCACTGAGTCAGAATGGGAAAAGTTTTACAATTACAAGAATTTCTTGTTTAGTCTCTTCAAACAGACCCTTATTGCAACTAAACAGCATGTTTAAATCAATGTCTTTTCTGGATCAGTCTACGAAAAATTGCAAATCACTATCTGAATTCCTTTAAAGGATGAAAAGGATTACTTTCTCTATAAAACCAATTTGTCTCTTTTCCCTGTTTTGCACTCTTATTTTCTCTAAGTCTCAAAGTGTGTCCTGTGCCTGGCACAGTCAGTCTGTGTTTGGGAAACAGCATCTCAGCAGGGTGTTTTAAGAGGGATCCTTCCCCAGTTTTTCCATCTGTACCCATCAGATATTTTGGCTCAAATATTCCTGGAGTGGCCTTTGCCCACAGACCAGCATGCAGTGGTGCAGTGGGGATGCACTTCATGATTTTCCCAAAGCTCTCTATGAGCTCGTTTATGTTTTTGGCTGCTACCATATCCTGTAGCAAAAAAGTCTGTTGATTTAATTTCAAGCTTTGTCAAGTGTTGTTTCCTGTTGTTTGCTCAAAACCAGCTGCCAGGGCATCGCTCGAGGTAGCAGACATTTCAGGAGGTGAAGAAATCCCCCAAATGCTTTTAATGCTCAATTTGTGTTTGCATTGATGATGGAAGTTTTGCAGAACCGATAGATGCAGCCAAGGTTTTTCCCAGCAAGGGCTGTGAAGGCTGCCAGAGCAGCAGCCGCTGTCTGTACACAGAGAGCAGGTTCCTGGGTGCCACACTATGATGTTTCTTACTCGCTTGCATGGGGACAGTGGCACCAGTGAGAGCTGTTGCTATGGCAATGGGATAACTGTATCACATCCCTGAGGTGGTCCCCTCTGTGGTACCACAAGGTTTTCCTTTGCTTCCTGCTAATGTAAAAGCTGCTCTTGAATGCAACCACAATAGGTGCTACTATTGCAACAAAAATACAGCACACTTACTCAAAACAGGAGGCACCTGTGGAACATGAGTGTAGACTGCACTTGGAGCAAAGCACAGCCAGCAAGGGGGGGAGAAGCTGCTATTGATTTCAGGAGGTGAGAGCCGAGTCGTGTGCGGTTGTGACAAGGCTGAGACATTTGAGCACCACACGTGGTACTGTGGCTGTCACTGTGCCCTGCTCTCCCTGTGGAAGGTATCAGAAATAAAACTCAGTTGTGGCTGGGCTCTATTTCTTGCTGGCTGCTGTGTTTTTGAGGGTGTTGGCTAGTTTGTGAAATGTGGTGTTAAAAACTTTTTCTTACTTCTTTTCCTAGACCTTTAGGTTTCAATCTGTAAGCCATGACTTGAGGACAGCGTTTTCTGTAGACAGCAATGCGTCTTTTGCATTTTCATCTTATTCCACATCCCATCAAGGCTGAGAATTCAGTATTGCAAGCAGGGAGAGCTGATGAAGTGGGGCTGTTGTTGGCCTGTTGCTTGTTACCTGGATCTATGACCAACACCTGGTGTAGTGTTTGTCCTTTCCTAGCCTGGCTCATGCAAAATTTGCTTCCTTGGAACATGGTGACAGGCCAACTTGAACATGCTGATGTGCATGAGATGGGATCATAAATAAAGGCTGAAGCAAACTCAGCAATTCAAGGGCATGGTAGCAATAAAAAATTGCATTTGCTGAAAGCTGAATGTTAACTGTTGCATTTAGGTGAGTACTTGAAAGCAGAGTCCTGGTATTGTTCTGTGTTACTTGATGACCACTTTGTTGTTACAAGCTGGACTTGGCCAGTAACATTAGCACATGTTGTGCAGTTCTGGGTACTGTCTTAATCTTGAAGAAAACGAATCCATTTCAAGAAGCAAAGTGTTTCTTTCATTGTATGCTCCATATCATCACTTTTCCCTTCCTCAGCGTGAAAATCTGAGCCCACCACTGTGTAATTTAAGTGACTAAGATGGCTTTATATTGTCACTGTTGTCAGCAGTTCCAGTTTTCAACAAACAGCTACTTTTTGGTGTGGGAAATTTAGCATGCACATTGTCATGCCGGGTGAAAACTTCCATCTTAAAATATAGCTTAATGTAGCAAAAGCTAATTCCAGCTCTGCCCGAGATTGTCTCTGCACCGCTTTAGGCAGGCTGATACTGGGTAAGTAGAGGACATGCGTTGCCAGAGCCAGCCTGTAGCTGGGAGGCAAACATCAAGAATCAGTTGTACAAGATCCTTGAAGAGCTCACTCAGGCACTGAGACAGTCTCTTTTGCCTGACTTCCATTTCCACTCTGGCTTAGAAACAGTCACATATTGATAGAATCATAGAATCA
>WAAB01021938.1:0-68329 GCA_013389865.1 Piaya cayana
ATGAAATCCATAGGTAAGTACCTTGCACAGGACTCTACTGTGATGTCACCCTCTGGAGTCATACTGGCCATGAACACATATAAACCACAGAATCATAAAATGGATTGGGTTGGAAGGGAACTTAAAAGATCATCCAGTTCCAAGCCCCCTGCCACGGGCAGAGACACCTCCCACTAGACCAAGCTGCTCAAAGTCTCATGCAGCCTGGCCTCGAACACCTTTAGGGATGGGGGCATCCACGACTTCCCCAGGCAGCAAATCCTTCAAACTAATCTCAAAATAGTGCAAAGGCAGCGCCCAAATACATGGACCTGAGACCCAGGGTAAAAAAGGGAGCTCTGGTTGTGAGCTCTGGTTGGTTGTGAGCTCTGATCATTAATTGGGTATCTCTCTTTTCTAGTTTGTAAAAATCGACCGTCTACACCTAAATATCACAAGAGGGAAGAAAAAAAAAAAATACGGGGAGGATTCTTCCTTTCCGGAAAGAAACCGGAGAGACCCGAGCCCCGCAGCAGGCGAGAGGGGCTGCAGCGCGCCCCGAGCGGAGCGGCGCGGCCGCCAGGGGGCAGCACCGCACTGCGCGGGCCGCCCCAGGGCTGAGGCGGGGCTGGGCCCGCCCCGCGGAGAGCAGCGCAGGGGAAGGGGGGTAGCCGAGGTGTTTCCCCTGAGTCATGGGAATGCGGGATGGCTGCGCTGGAAAAGGACAGCGAGTCCAACCGTAGCTGTTTACTGCTAAACCATAGAATCATAGAACAGTTTGGGTTGGAAGGGACCTTAAAGATCATCCAGTTCCACCCCGCCTGCCACGGGCAGGGACACGGCCCACCAGTCCAGGCTGCCCAAGGCCCCATCCAACCTGACCTTGAACACCTCCAGGGATGGGGCGGCCACAGCTTCCCTGGGCAACCTGTGCCAGTGCCTCACCACTCTCATTATAAAGAAATTTCTCCTTATATCTAGTCTAAATCTGCACCTCTCCAGTTTATGCCCAATGCCCCTAGTCCTGTCACTACATGTGTTAGGGTCCAAAATGCTAAGATACGAGACAGAGGTGCTAGCAATGTAAATGTTTATTAAATGATTAAATGTGCATAGGAAATCAAAAAGCTGACCAGCCAGGGTCCTCCCAGTCAAAGGAGGAGGACCTTGAACCAAGGTGCTGGGGGGATATTTATAATCACATAGACACATGCAATTACCGTACAGACTTTACAAGCTAGATAATAAATCAATTAAGTTTATATAGTTGTCTTTGTTTGGTGATCTTCAAGGCCAGGGTGTGCTGGGGGGTGGTTTACAACACAGTTTCAAATTGCTTGGAATCCTCCCTAAACTGCCTTATCTCTGCAGCTGGCTCTAAGAGTTCACACAATGGCCTGTTCTTTGGCAAAATGGGGGTGGGTGGGAGCTGAGGGGTTCTGCTGGGGGGACTAAGGGGGGGCTCCTGGGGGGACTCAGAGGACTTCTGAGGGGACTTCTGCAGTTCTGAAGGGTCTCCTGCAGCCCCTTGATCCTGCAGTAGCTCCAGGTGCTGTTGTTAGGGTCCAAGGTGCCTAACACATGCCCTTGTAAAATGTCCTTCCTCAGCTTTCCTAGCCCACCTTCAGGTACTGGAAGGTTGCTGTATTGTCTTCTCAGAACCTTCTCTTCTCCAGACTGAACAACCAAACTCTCTCAGCCTGTCCTTGTATGGAAGGTGCTCCAGCCCTCTGATCATCCTTGTAGCCCTCCTCTGGACCCGTCCCAATAGTTCCATATCCTTCATATGTTGAGGATTCGAAAACTGGACACAGTACTCCAGATGAGGTCTCACAAAGGAGGGATGGAGAGACAGAATAACCTCCCTCAACCTGCCGGCCACACTTCTTTTGATGCAGCTAATCCCTAAGCACTTCATCTACTCATCTTTTAAATAACCCCAGGAATAGTGACTCAGCCACCTCCCTGGGTAGCCTTTTCCAGAACAGGAGGTGTATAAACTTGAATAGAAAATTCAACTGAAGAGCTGAAACCTAAGTTTTTTTCACCACCAGCAGAAGTAGACTCAAATGGGAGGCATAAGGGTAGCAGAAGTTGAAGAGATGTTTCTGGCTAAATCTCACTTGTGGCATTTTAAAGTGATACAAGATAGGAACTCATGAGGCATCTGCCGTTGCTTTATATTTGCACATACATGTAGGTAAGGAAAGGTCCCTGTAAGGAACGCAACTGACACGCACCAAGATTTATGTTGGAATATCCATGGGGACACAAAAGTTGTAAATGTCTGATTCCTCAGCTTAGTAACTAGTATGTTTTAGGAATTTACTACCCTTGTAAACTAGGAGGATTTGGAACTTTCATAAAACAACTGCTTGGTGAGCCTGTCCTGCTGTCTGTTTCACAATGAATTTGCACACTAAGCGTCACTTCTGATCCCATAAATGCCAGTTCCAAAGTGCTCGCAAAATTCTGTAACATGACAGTGGCTTTGTTCTGCTCCCTCTCAACTCAGAAAACATGCTATTTTATTGTAATATTAAATTTAGGCTTCATTTTTAGTGCACACTGGTAATTAGGCAAACATACTGTGGCAAGGGAAATTTTCAGCAGAAACATCCACCACCTGCCAAAGTACTCAGATGATTTCCAGAATTTGTATTTGATATAAGGTAAGATCTCAAGATGCAAACACTGTGACACAGTAGTGATGAGAACATCCTGATTGCTCAGACAATGAAGTTTGACCTCTCTCTTTTTTACCCCATACTGTGACTTCTGTATTAACTATGAGCAAATTATCAGGAAATTCATTTTAAATTTAAAATTATTGTGTAGTCAATACATGTTACTGCAAAACTCAGTCACTAGACTTCTCACTATTCACCAGGTAAGCAAAGCCACCTCTGCTTGCCATTGCTATTTTTCTTGTGCAATCAAATCCACAACTTCCTCCCTAAATCCTGCCTGGCTCTTATTCCTATGTTAGTAAAAAGCAGTAAGAGAACTGACCAATTTTTTTTCCTTGAAGTCCTGTATTTTCTTCAAATACATTACTTCTTTAAAAAAAAAACNAATGTCTCTAAAGCTTCTTATTTTTTCTGGCAAGTTTATAATCAATACAGTAATTCCTTTCAGTGAATATTTCCTAATCGATGACAAGTTACTATTTCTGTGCTTGAAAAGGAAATGACAATAATTAATTATTTTTAGAAGATAAAGTTAATTCAACAGGAAAGAGCTATACCTCAACACCACAGGCTTTTATTTCTTGTTAGATTCTTTGATTGTTTATTCCCTCTGACTGCTGTTTATGTAGCATAAAGGAGAACATACAGTATTTTCTAAATAGGTGGCTGCTTTAGTTTTTATGGCATCAGCTGCAGATCAACATCGCAAGTAAACAAGCAACAAAAACCTCCATTTATTTTAAACAGTTTGAAGGGCCCTTCAGACTCTGTTGCTGCTACGTAGTCACTATCCCTTTGATACTGAAACAGTTAAAAATGTCTGAAATGACTGTGCCAAATTGCTTCCTGGTGTAATTCCATAGAGTATATCAGGGATGAATTTAGCACCATTTCGTCAGAAGCTACATTCAGCCATTAGTCAGATGATAAATTATTCAGGAGATTTTCTTCCTTGTGGCCCATTAGGAACAAAGAAAGTCCTTTTCCAATCAGTCATTGTCTCATCTTTATTTTTGGTGCTAATTTAAGAACACATACCGCATTAACAAGTGATTAATAACATAGACAGGCAGTCACCGATGGAGTATCACTCCTCTGCATGCATGCGTAGGTGCAGCTAGAGCCTGTCCCACGTCACACACCAAACACAGGTGCAGCTCGGGGCTGAAAGTCAGAGCCCAGCATGAGTATCATTTACCAGCTTTGCCTCCCAGCAAAGTTTCGCCCCACATAAGCCATGGAGTAGCTTCGTGGTGCCCAGCTGCTGTACCTCTGACTGTTTAGCTCAGCTCTAGCATCCTCTTTGGGGCTACCAAAGTGCTTGTCAATGCTGCTCCTGATGGGGAGCTTGGATGAGCACAGATGTGTGCAGCAGCAAATCCACACATACCAAAAGTGATAACTTTTGGTTACAATTGGCAGAGACCCGGGCTAAAGATGTGCAATGAAAACAAAAATAAAGCTATCATCATTGTGCATCCATCTGTCCAGCTCTCCCCTAGCTTGTCATTATACTTTTTACCAGTGCTGATGGTGAGCTTTTCCTATTACAAAATTTGTGATGTGGTCAAGCACTGGACACTGAGCATGGCACACCTGTTTTTGTTGGTGGTGAGAAGTGTGTCATTGCCACAGAATAGCTACACTAATCACTATGGGCCATGCCCATTAAGAGCACTCAGATATGTAGCTTTCAGTTCAAGTGCTGAACTCCTCCTTTGCTGATTCTCCTGCTACCCAAACTCTGCAAATATCTGTATTCTCTCAGCAGGTTTGTGGTTGTGAAACCCAAGAGAAGAATACCTAAGGCCTGAGACTTTGGCTTGTTGAAGCCAAATTATTCACCCAAATGCTCTTGAGATTTTCCAACAGGATACTTACACCCATATACATGTGCTGTGAAGAATCAGCAAACATATGTAACTCCGGAGAGAGTGTTTTTCCCACTCCTCCCTCTCCACCCATCAGTTCTTAAATAACTAAAGCAATCAGCTAAACTGTGCGAGATCTCAACTAAAATCTCTCTTTCAGCAGCAATTCCAGAACAGGACATCAAACTTAGATCTCCTATGAACAATTGGATGAAGTTGATTAAAGGTATTTTTAAATTCAACATCAAGAAAAAAAAATGAGAGTTATGCTTACTGTAATCACAAAGTTTTTCCTGAATCTTTTCAAAGCAGTTCTGCCCTGTAAATGAATGTTGAACTGGTAAAACAGAATAATGCAATCTATCTTTTCCTGAGTTCTATTGTTTCATGATATGTCTAAAAAGGGATGGAAAGTTTTTCATCTGCCTAGCAGGCATGGTGGGGCATCAATCCACATAAATCAGAAAAAAATAACACTATTCCTGAGTTCAGAAGTGCAGTAACTTGTAGGTCAAACATTCACATCTACCTGACATTTTAGGAGAACTCTTGTGAAATGTGGGGAAGAATTGCAGAAGTTTCTATCAATCATAGAAGGAAGTATGCACTGTACAAAAATTGTCTTCATAAATTTTCTTTAGTTTTATCTCTACCTGAATTGAGTAGTTCTTTTCATATAATCTCACTACAATATGAATATCTGGCTCATTCTCTCTTACAGGAAAACAATAAGAAAACCAACAGTTAAGATACTTCTGTCATACCAGTTTGGGATAATTGCATCAGGGTCCAAAAGATAATGCCTAGCTCCACAGCAAAATACTTGCTGCACCGTCATGCGGGTGAAACTAATTCACATTAGGAGATAGAGTTACACATTCAAAAAACCAATAACCATGCCAAGGCTTTGATGCATTATATGGAAACTCGGTATCAGTTTTCACTCCCCTTCAGTTCTGCCTCACTTAAAAAATTCCCCTCTCAGATCTGTTATTTCCAATCCAACAGAAATTCTTTGCAATATAAGTGAGCACAGAACACAATCCTTTCCAAAACCAGATGATATTTAAATTAGCTTCATCTATTCACTTATTTAAAGCAGCATGACAGCAGGGATATCTGAGCTCCACCTTGATTGTATAATAAACTTGAACTTAGTGATATGCAGAGGGGATTGATTTATGCTGTTGAAAGATTCTAGGCTTCAACAATGAATGGTTTAGAGGGGATGTAAATGCAAATGGCCTTATGGTTTCCTGAAGACATGAATGTTCCTATGGTCTTATATTAATCGTTTTGACATTTAACTCTTATTTTTTTGCCAAATAGGCCCCCCAGTTTTCACAGGAAAGTTGTAACCATCCAAACCAAATGCATTTATTCACCAGCTCTAAGATTTTGGAAATAATAAGCCCCAATTCTAAAAAAGAAACCCCAAACCAACAACAAAAATATCACAAAACAATAGCAAATAAACCACAATCAAATGAAGAAAGTGTTTCACTTTCAGAAATATCCCTTGAAGATACCTTGTAGTACATGTTAGAATGCAACCCTGACAAAATTATAACTGACACAGGGTAAAAATCTGTATAAGAAATGTCAACCTCTATTTCCTATGTTGATATAGATAATTTATAGTATTTTTCACATTCTCCCAAAACCTTCAGTAAGAAACATACATCTGTAATAGTAGCCTAAATTTTTACCAAAAGGTAGTGTTGGTTCCTCTCAGCTGTCTCTCTCCTTTTCTCAAGAACCACAGAGCCACTGTTAGTACCTGCTCTCAGACTGTCTTCCAGAGGATGAGTGTTTTGCAGCTGGCTTGTATTGATAGAAAAAAACCCAAAGATGATGTTACTTTCCCCCAGAATTCTTGCTTTGCTTAAAACAAAAGATAAGTCTTGAGTTATAGAAAACCTATTAAAAGAAGTAGGAAGAGGGGAAATCCTGATGTCTTAGCATCATAATTGCCCATTGAAAAATGACTCAGTTCTTATCAAGATAAACACGTATAGCCTTGCTGACAGCGTGGTAGGAAACACTTGGCTCCTACAGCTTCCAAGAAGAGCCTAACACACCCACTTCAGAGTTCTGCATGTCTCAGCCCAAAGCTGCTTCCCCAAGGTTGCCTCATGCAAGCAAGCATTTGCATGGTTGGCCTTTTGAGGAAGGAAATGACCTTGGTTATGAGGGAGCGAGGTCACAGACAAGCCAGCAGCTGCAGTTTTGGATAGGAAATACCCAGTACATGGCTGTTACCCTTTCTTGATTCTTGCACTGAAGGAACCAGAAACCAAACAAGTGTAGGGGGATGTTTTGGCCTGCTGCAAAGTAATTCTTACAGTGCAAGCCTCTGCCACAACTCAGGACAACTTAAATGCAATTATAAACACAAGGGGCTTGACCTTGCATGTAAACCAGTGCACAGTATTGTGTGAAAAAAATATAAGGGAAGGACAGACAGAGCTGTCCATCCAACTCCAGGTTGGCAGGCCAAAAATACACATACCTGCTAGCCTCAGTGGCAAGCAAGAGGTGTGCACAGTTTCCAACACTGTTTCCTTGTTTCTTTGTGTTCCTGCAACCTCACCTCTCTGTCCTCTTCTCTTAAGCTCTGCAGGGAGCAAATGCAAACAGAAGGCTTTTCTCACATTCTCTCTGGAATCAATAGTTGGATTTAAGGGATTGTGGTTTGTCCAAGCCATACTCAGGAGTGCTTTGTTGTCAAAAAATAAAACACATCCTGGGTTTTGTTTGCCATTGATCTTGAAAGCATTGGTGTCATTTTCAGCTTTCCCCTAGAGACACTTACACTAATATGAGCTTTTCTGTTGTGGTAAAAGAGAGAGGAAGAGATTGAATGCCAAGACTCCAGAAAATTTTCACAATACTCTTATGTCTGAGAGTGCTGCCTGCTATGCAATAGCCTTGCAGACTTTGCCGAGTTGTCTTGTAAAGACTCACAGAGGATAAGAGTTGGTTTTGCAACACACAGACTGCAAAATGTCAACCTATTTAAGCAAAACAGGAAGTTCTTTGTGCCAGCTACCTGACTCATGGCAATGAAACCTTTGGTAAAGTGCTGTTCAGCACTCAGTCAGTGAAGGCTCTCTCACAATAGAAGTACCCAAAACCACAAAAAATCACTAATTTACCTTTTTGGTTTTTTAATTCTTTTTTGCACCATGTCTTTGTTTTATTATTTGGGATAGATTTACTTTCAAAAAAATTTATGAGCTATGGGGAAGTCTGTTAAATCATCACATTACACTTCCTAGTTCTTACGCATATTCCTTTTAAAATCTGAAACCCCACAATGTTCTCAAAGCAGGCTGTAGCTTTCTGTTGTAGAGAGAGAGATAAGTAAACCAGGTTGCCCCAGCTAAGGCAGGCAGTCATTGTGTGAGTTGTGATTAGAATCCCTGGATCCATGTGTTACTCAGCCCCAGGCAGGGCAGGTCTTTGGTGGAGAGTGGTCCATCGTGGCAGGCTTGAAGGACAGCATTGTGAGCTTCAGTCTTGGGATTCTACAAAGGTGCAAGGCTGTATGCAATTGGGCTAAGGAGTTCTAGGTTACCAGCAGTTAAACTAAAGACAAAGTTGAAACCCAAGAAGAAAGTAAAATTGCAATTTCACAGGATCAAACTGGTGCTAGTGTATAGCACAAGTTCAGTCACTTGAATAACGCTCAAAGAACCCATAGCTTGGTCAGCTTTAGGATTTAAGGGACTGTTGTTTGTGAAAACTCTGCTCAGATTTGTTTTGCTATCAGAAGTTGGTAAATATCCTACAGACTGAGATTTCAGACACTGTGTTCATTTGCCGAGAGCACAGTCTTGGATACTCTTTGTGTGACCGAACATTTTGAAGCAGTTTATGCATCATTCTGTGCAGAAATCAGAGAGTCACAGAGAACTAGGAACTGGACACCGTCAAAAGGGCAAGAAGACAGTATCTAAATGACTGAATCACACCCTCTCTGTTTGAGTAACTAAATTTAAACAGTTAGCAAGGCAGCTGTCGTATCAGGAACTCTTCATAACAGGTAAGAAAGATGTGTTAAATATTTCACTTCAGGTTTCATTTAGCTCTAGCATTTCTTCTTCTAACTCAAACAGCCTGAGCAACACTCAAAGCTGTGCATTCAACTACTGTCATTATTGCAAAGCTGTGAATGCTTTCTATTAAGACATCTTAAGAGGTCTAATCATTCTTAGTTTAGGAAAAAAAAAAATCTCCTTTTCTAGCATACCGCATTCTTCTTAAACTGCGTTTCCCTTAACTCCCTCTCACCACATTGTAGCATAATGGTGGAAAAGGCTATAAAGCTCCTCTCAGTATTTCAATTTCTCACCATTCACCATTCTTGCTGTAAATTTTCATGTGGCCAGCCTAGACCCCAGCACACTAACTACTGTGTCTTAAAAAATATTATATATGTTCAAAGAAGAAATTGCATGTGCTCTTGACTAGAGTAATAAGTTGAATACCTATGCCTCCAGGGCAATCACTTTCTGGAGCTTTTCAATTGTATTTGTGCCAAATTCATCCAGTTTCAGCAATTAATTACCTTGCTTAGTAACAATTCATTCTGGTCACAGAGTAGAAACTCAAAAAGGAGAGACCAAGATTCCTGAGCTTAACTGTAGGTGGCATGCTTTATCTGTTCATCTGAATTATTGCTTAAGAAACAGAGACAAATGAGTGATTTTCATATACCCTTGTTTAATGTTATCAGCCCTCTTCTAAGTTTAATTAGATTGTACTTTCAGTTGAGAGGAATGTGTGTTCATAAAATCTGAAGTTGCTTAACTGTTACCTGTAAATATTAAAACAATTTTCTCCTGTTCTTACCCTAGAAGCCAAGGAAATGACATGCGTTTGAGTGATCTGGAGAGTTTCCAGAGAAATTCTTCTATTGTGTGCTATGAAGAAGAATAATCTGTAATGCCCAAAGGTCTATGCATCATCTAGAGACCATTTTCAATTGCCTTGCAGCAACAGTAAGTAAATCCAGCTACATTTTAGATTACCAGTGTTATCTCTAGAGAAATTTCAAATAATTTCCTTTAGCAGAGGGATTTTGGCATGACTAGAACTTTTCATGTATACTTGGTTATCTAAGACAGCTCTGCACTCTTCCAGCAGCTTTAGGTTACAAGGAAAAAAAGAGGAAATTTTCTTCTTCAACTTAGTGAAAAAATTAGTGAGCTAGAGCCAGACTGAACTACAAGCAAGCATGAGTATACCATGCAGCTCTTAGTACATTTTGCTCACTAAGCTTTATCAGGGGAGATTTAGGCTAGAGNTAGCTCTTAGTACATTTTGCTCATTAAGCTTTATTTTTTCCAACCCAGATCCTTCTTCTGATGTAATGCTATCAGGGGTCTCATATGTGCATCCTTCATGATACAGGCAAATACCCACACAGGAATAGACTAAAGACACAGGATTTATCTCCACTTGTGACCTCAGAGGGTAGACAACTTCTAATCCTGCAAATAAATCTTCCAAATAGAAATGCAATTCAATTAAATTATTCATTTCCCTTCTCAGCTTAATCAAAGATTAAACTACAAGAAAGACGTACTTTTGCCAGATAAGTGAACCCAGATGCCCAAGATTTGTTTTATTCATCACAGAAATTGGTAGGTCAAAGGCAACAAATCACTCAAATAGTAGATTTTCTTTAAAAAAAATGCTAGTTTATGAGTGACTCATTTTCTTTTAAAATTTTTATTTCTGTTTTGATGGTGAGGTGCAGTGAAAATTGTTAAATAACTGTTTATCCACATGGCTGAAAAGATTACAGGAGACATTTCACAAGGATGTATTAATTTATCCACATTTTTCTTGTGTGAAATGTGTTATCAAAATATTAACCCTCTATATGACTGAGTTAAAATAAAATTCTTCAGTCTTATCCAAAGTGACACACTCAGATAAAGTCTAAATCAAATATTCTGGTAAGTCAGGTTTTTTTTCAATGGCAGTTTGGAGCCAAATGCATGCAAAACAAAATACTGAATTTAGCCACAGAACTGATATTATTTTTGACCAGTTCTAAATTTTACTGTTTTCTATTTCTACAGCAGTTATCAGCAACAAACCTGAAAGAATATGAATTCTTCAGTACTTAGAATAGTTCATCTGCATGTAAGTTGTGTTGTATTTCCTTTGTAGAAAAATAAATATGATGCGAAGGGAGACTAAGGGAACTGTACTTACCTGGTTTTCCTGCCTTTCTTTATCACTGTGTGAGTCAGTGTGCTTTCACTGATAAGTGACAAATAAGAAGATGCAATGAGTCTTGTCTTTCCCATTGTCAGAGTTGCTGGGTTCAGCCCTAGCTGATAAGAACAGAAATATGGATCAGTCAGCAGAAGAAACTATGAAAGCTATGAAGATCCTATATTATGTTCAATGATACTTAGATATACTTTTCCTGACAGAATAAAATTGAAAATCATAGAATCATAGAATCACCAGGTTGGAAAAGACCTCTTGGATCATTGAGTCCAACCATTACTATCTGCCAGTAAACCCTGAGCACCTTGTCTACCAGTGTCTTTTAAATACCTCCAGGGAAGGTGACTCAACCACCTCCCTGGGCAGCCTGTTCCAATGCCCAGTGACCCTTTCTGTGAAAAATTTCTTTCTGATATCTGGTCTGAATGCCCCCTCTCACAGTTTGAGGCCATTCCCTCTTGTCCTGTCACCTGACACTTGGGAGAATAAGCCAGATCCCTCCTCTCTACAATCTCCTTTCAGGTAGTTGTAGAGAGCAATAACGTGTCCCCTCAGCCTCCTCTTCTCCAGGCTAAACAACCCCAGCTCCCTCAGTTGCTCCCCTTCTTCTCCAGCCCCTTCACCAGCTTCCTTGCTCTTCTCTGGACATGCTCCAGAGCCTCAACAACCTTGTAGTGAGGGTCCCAGAGCTGAACACAGTATTCGAGGTGCGGTCTCACCAATACAGGGAAGAATAACCTCCCTGGACCTGCTGGTCACGCCATTTCTGATACAATCCAAGATGCCATTGGTCTTCTTGGGAACCTGGACACACTGCTGGCTCATGTTCAGTTGCTGTCAAACAACACCCCCAGGTCCTTCTCCGTTGGGCAGCTTTCTAGCCAGACTTCTCTTAGTCTGTTGCTCTGCATAGGGTTGTTGTGCCCCAAGTGCAACACCTGGCATTTGGCCTTGTTAAACTTCATGCCATTGGTCTCAGCCTAGTGGTCCAGCCTGTTGAGATCCCTTTGCAGAGCCTCCCTGCCCTCCAGCAGATCGACACTACCTCCCAGCTTAGTGTCATCTGCAAACTTACTAAGAGTGCTAAATAGCACTAAATGTGCAATTGTGCTTATTTATGGTTTATTGTTATTAAATATACACAGAGCAGTGTATTAGAATCTGTAGGAAGGACATTAATTTCTTGGTTTTACTCTTTGTTAATCTGCTAAGTAAAGTGCAATTGTATGGAAACTTAAGAGATCTGCCTACTAGGCCCAATCCCCAATAGATGTCACAAAAGGAACCATTTCTACTGGCACCAAGTGAAGGGCTGGCCTGCTGCCTGTGGGAAATGCTGTGGAAGTGCAATGTAAGAGAAAAAGCTATTGAAGCCAGGCCTGGATTTGCTGCTAATTACCATAAAATGGCAAATATTTCATATAGTACACTAATAGCAACAGGATTTTAGGCCATTTAGCTGAATATGTGGATATAAAATGCATTACTATAGCTGGCTCTATATGCTTGTAAATATATTACAGTGCAAAATCCTGACCAGGTCAAATCTCCAAACAACACCATAGTCCCTAAAGAGGTCTAACATAAATCAAAATAGTACAGCGCATTCTGCCTTAAGTTCATGGATGATTTATCTCTTGTCCTTACTTGCCTAAGTTCCGGAAAGGGTCAGCATAACAAGTTCCTGAGTTTTGTGGGTTATTTTTCATATTAGGCCAATATTAATGAAGTCTTCAACAGCACAGCTAATTATGATGAACAGCCATGTTCTGCATGAAGAAAGACACCAAGGTTATATAATAACATCCTCTAGTATGTTTTACAGCTCACTTTATGTGCTTAGATCTGGAAACTATGTTTCATAGTGACAGTTTGACTCCAATACCTGGAGCCCAAGCATATGACAAGTTATTAGGTTTCATTTTTGGTAGAGAAAAAATAAAATAATTGGTTTTTTGTAAACATTAGCCATTTTGTTACTAACTAAATCTTAGAAATCAGGTTGTTTCAGATGCATATGTCTTTGCACAGATCTCTGGATTGAGGCAGTGGGTAAATTACTTCCTCATGCTCTCACCAGCACATTGCCATTCAAAGACAGCAAATTTAAAATACATATTCGTGAAGGTATATTCTGTACTGCCATATTTTTATCTCCTCTGAGAAGATGTGCCTGATGTAGTAGTCCAGATGATATCACGTATGTTACAAGTCTGCACCAAAACTGATGTTAGCAGTATTGCAGTCACTGGGATCATAAGCAGAAATATATTTAATTAATGGGCAACTTTGCAGCTATTTAGACTCCACCTTGATATATTTAAAGCTGCCTGGTGTCTTTCCCTTGAACTGGTATAAGGCCAAACTTATGTTCACATAAACATGAATAAGACCAAGAAAAAATCCAACCTAACTGGGTATAGTTAAATCCCACCTGAGTCATATCTCTTGAAAGTATGTTGATACATTCACCAGGCTAGTGAAATATTTGTAAAAGCCCTCCTTTCTGTCATTCTGCACATGGTGGAATTGAGATGACATGGTCATGGATCCTCTACTGCAGCCCTGACCTAACACATCAGGGCAACTGCTTCTGTGCAGTGGCATCTGATTCTCACAGATGGCTATAGGAATTAGTTTCACAACTTTTCTCTTGTTTACTAAAGAGGTTTGTCTAAGCCAAAGACCACCATATAATTTGCAGAGAAACATTCAGAGAAGAAATCCTCAGCACATTGTGGATTTAATAATCTGAAGCTTCAGATAACCCACCTTGACCTCATCCTTGCAAACTTTGCAGTGCATTTCCACGTGAAATTAATTCAGTGTTTTGGAAGAGTGCCTTGGAAAATGATTCTTCTTTTGTCATGTGGACAGTGTGTAGGCATATTTTCTCATGCCATAGAATAGAGAAGAAGAACACAGAATAGAGAACAAGAACAAGAATAGAGAACACATTTTCCCACTCCCCTAGAAACTGAGTTAATGCAGAATAACTAATACATCTGTTTGGATTGTCAAAATGCTCATTGTAAACTTGATGCATCATTTCACCTAAGTACATTGCAGCAAAGAATACAGTCCAAGGAACACAGTTTCTTTTCCCTTGATTAATAAAGGCTTGGAAGTCGTACTTAAGAGCATTTTGTGGTCCCCAAAGTCAAGAAAAAGATGCAATACTTAAGAATTAGAAGTGGTTCACCCTAAGGCATTGAGCAGTACTTTAGCTCACCCTACATTGCTCAATAATTTACTTTAAAAACTTCCATGTGGTTTCATCTACCATTCCCCTCTCTCTCTGTAATGTTTTGTTGCTGCCCACTCAGTCATTGTGCCATGGGCAGTGTTAATCTGGCAGAGCTGCTAGAGCAAAGCATGCACTTCTTTCTTCTGTAAAGTGTCCACTTCACAGGAAATATTGTGCAGATCCCTGACAGAAGTTAGGGCAATTACCCAAATTTATTTTCCTTATAGGTACAATTTCTGGAGTTTGAAATGAGCCACCAGGCAATGCAAGTGAAATTCACAAAGTTGCTTTAAACATAAGAAAACATCTTGTTTTGTAGGAACTACAAGGGCAGGTTTTGTAGGAGTTATTTGCAGCATCAGAAAATGTTTTCCTTAGAACCTCCTTCTCAGCAATTTATTTCCAAAATAAACTGCAGTAATTGTGTCAGTACTTAAACAATCATTCCTCTGACTCACCAGTACTAATAAACTTTCTAATACACAAGGAAGAAAGGATGATCAGGCAAAACCAATCAGTGTTTTCTGTCATAACACTGCTGAATAACAGCAATCAGAAATAAAATACTTATGAAGAAAGATTACCAAACCAATGATCATCACTTAGGACCATCACAACTGATGTAAGAGACAAAATGTGGAGCAAGGAACAGTTTGGAATATTTGACTCATGAGGACGCAGTGCTGTACTGAACAGCACTGGATAAAAGATAAAAACCCACTCAGCATCCTTAAGAACTGAGCCCTGTCACACAGCTCAGTGGTGAAGAGGACACATGCGGAATTCAAAATTTTATACCTTCTTTATACTGTTATGGATTTTTTACAGGAAGACAGCGATTGTATGATTCAATATCTCTTCTCTGCTTGTTTTCCATAACATCTTATATATGATTTATTAAAATTTGAAGAATTTTTCTATAAATGCTGTCAAATCCTTTCTTCAAACAGTGATGCATTAAAAGTACTTTTTTCTCCCTTGAGCAAAATAAAAAGCCTTTGAACAGTGTATATTATATGCAACTCTGAATGTCTTGATTACTGAAACCCCAAGGGATATGGAACAGAGCTCATATCATAGGAGCAATTCTGAGGCTTAGAAGCCTATTATTTTGTAAGAATTCCTATGGAAATAACAAGCACTAACTGCAGCATGTTCATTAGCAGCATTTCAATTTTATCATCACTGGAATACTCTAGTATCTGCTGATCAGCTCAGAAATGTGAGATTGCTACAGGATGGAAACTGCATTTTTACATAATGGAAGATACTCATTCATCTATCTTGTGAGCCAATCTGAACATAGCAGTGTAGTATTGCTGTCTAGAAAGGAAGGTGCATGGAGCCCCAGAAAATAGGTGAATGTCAGGGCCAGGTTTGTCAACACAGCACATAAACCCATATATTTCAAGTATCCTGAATGGAGAAAAGGCCCGTGTATGTCAGTTACCTTCTGTTCATCAACAGAAGAAACAAAAATGGTGGAAGTTTGTGGGGCTTTTTTTCTGTAGTTATGAATTTGAAATATATGCTGGCAAAAGCTCCAGTATATTTTTCCTGTTTCTTCAGTAGTTATCAATAAAACTAAAAAGAAATTATAGCCTCAGTTCTGTAATTAGAATATCAAACAGCTGGAACTGAGAAATAGTATGAAAATAAATGTCAATAAATAAATTAACTTCAAGTTGTAGCAGTTCATTCTTATTGTCACTATCCATCTAGTGAAGCTTACAGTTATCAAATTAAGTACAACTGAATAAAAAATAAACTAGAAATAGACAGTCCTTACATGAACAAAAAAACATAGCTAACTTTGTCCAAATGTTGTAATGATTGGCAACATCAAAATACAGTAGCCAAGGTAAGGAGAACAAACCAAAACATTCAGAAGTAAATTAAGCTTTAGCAAAAGCATGCAATGGGAAAGACTATAGGAAAGAAAAAAATCAGGAAAAAACCAGTAAAGCAATACAACTGAAACAAATGGGAAAGAAAAAAATAAACAAGGAAAATTATGTTTAAAAAAAACAGAGCATGAACTATAATATTCTACCTTCACTAAAAGCAAATCTGGTGTCTACTTCTTTTATGCGTGGAAAGGTAAATGCTCGGACTAAAACACATGCTTCCAAACAACACTACCAACACAATTACCACCAAAAAACCCCAAGTTGTGTGTAGCGCTTGCCCCACAGTTAATTCTGTTGTCCTGAATTCTATAGGCATGAACCACTGCAGATGTTGTTCAGTAATGCTAAACCTGAACAATGTGCTTTGAATGGAGCACCACTAGTGTAGTCCTAGAGTGTGCAGAGGGCTGCTCAGGAAGGTGAGAGATATGCCAGCCCTGTGGCTCTTCCATGATGCCTTGTAGAGCACTGGCTGCAAACCCATGGATTCTCTCATTGTTGCTGATTAAGTTATTTGAATAGGGTGTCTTTCATCTATGAAATGCAGAAAACCTACACCACTAGCTGCATGACCTATTTCCCAGGAGTCCATCCACACGTAGTTACAAGTTGTGAACAAGCTTCCTTACTGAATTCAGTGGTTTATGATAAAACACTGAGATGTGAGAACCATGGGGGAATGTGAGGAAATGGAACGATTCGTTCTCAGGCCAGTTAGAATTGACATGGTCACTGACGATGGTGAACTACGTGGAATGCCTGACAACTAGGGCACAGCTACCAGCTTCCGCATGGAGTGGTTACATTATCTTCTGAAGGCTTTCCGGCTCTCTCTGTATGCATTTGTTTGGTGACTTCTGTGGCTTGCTCAGGCAGGAGGCAGAGTGATGAACAAGTAGGTTTTACATTTCATAGACTCCACATAGTGTCCACAACATTCACTTGGCATGCTGTATACCTGTTCTTGCTGGGATGGGCTTTATTCAACACTAACATTGGTTTATTTGCCCTCACCTTGAGTGAGTGAGAGCATATTTTGGTGGCTGAAGAAGACACAAGCTGAGATAGTACTCAACAAGACTTCCTGAGGTGGGGACATGCTTTATGCTGACAGCAAGTCCAGCAGCACCCGTGAGCCAGTCCACGCCCACCAGTGGTGCTGGCAGCAGTGGTGGATGCCAAGGCCTGGCCTCCCATCCATCTTGGGGTGTAAGGGTGAAGGTGTGTCAGTGTGGTTTGGGCTGACCTTCAAAACAAAGAGCCTGTAGGCTCTGCTAGTACTGTTGGGAAAATATTAAGTGAATACAAGGTTGCTTTAGGTTTAGAATAACACTGAGATTGGATAAAAGTCACCTTTTTTTTCCCCTTTTGCCTTTCTAAAATAATCATATTTTCGAAGAATTGCTATGGCTCCACCATGCCCTTAAGACACAGCATTATAATTATTTGGGGAGGAAAAGATGAAGTACTTTTGTATCTTGTTTTCATTGATTTAAAGAAAATCTTACATGTCATAGCTTTGCCTTTAATATTCTTCCTTTGATGCAGGAAAGAAAGGTGATATTATACTTTAACTCTTTTCATGGATGAAAGTAATATATACTGAATTTTGTGTTAGAAGCAGACATTTCTCCCCTTCTTTCTCACCTCATCAATTAAATTTGCAATGAAATGACAACGTTGTACTTATTAAAATTCCTGAGTTTGTGGCAGAGACGTTTCTACAACTAAAAGTGTGAGTTAAAAATAAACATCTTGACTTGATCACTGTCTCCCATATATTTGAAAAGTTAGTCTATGAAGATACTTATTTAACCAAAAATACATAGTGAGCCTTGGATATCTCAAAGCTGTTTTTCTCAAATACTCAAATCTGGGAATTTGTCCGACCTAGGAAACACAAGTATGCAGGTAGTAAGCTTGTCTCGCTGTAATGACCTTTTAAGGTTCACATACTGCTCAGTACTTTCTTCGTCAAGAAGCCATGTTCAGCTATCTCAGATACTGCAATAAGGTAGCAAATCTCTGTTGAAAACTGTGAGTGCACTTGTAATTCAGATTTCCTGAAGTGTAAGTTTTGACCACACTAGACTGCTATTTTATTCATATGTAAATCAAGTAAATGTTAAATGTGTAATGGCAGGTGTTAGAATTTTTTAAAAATGTAAATATGTTATTAAGTAACATATAAGTATCAAGAAAAAAGGTAACAGCATGTGTTTCAACTAATCACAGAAAAATACTTCAGCTGATGTTTAAAATACTGTGAAAACATTACACATTGACTGTCTCTTAAAGTGGAAAATTAAGGTGTGGGATATACTGTAGTTTGCATGTGAGTAGACACAGGTGATTTTTATGATGGAGAAGGCAAATAGAAAACCTGTCTCGGGTATCTCAGCAGAGCACTGGTCAATGTGTTTCTAAATAAAAGTATTGGTAAAGGGTTTTCCAGGGTGGTATAATATAATTGCTTTCTTGGTTTTCCCATATCCTATCTTGAGAAAGAACGTGCAACAAGAATGACATTTTTTTTAATTACCCAGTGGCAAAGTTTTGAACACATTAAGCTTGTGAATATTAGAATTAAAATACAGGCATGCATACACACATTGATGTTTTTAAGCATAATAATAGAGCACAAACTTAAAGCATGACACACTATGTGGCCTTTGGGCAATTTTAGGAGAAGGAACATCAAGATTCCTGACTTTTTGCATTTATCCTAGAAAATATTGACAACATTTCACATTTTTTACTCTGCTTGCTTGGTTACTGTTGCTTTCTTTTACTACTTCAGTATTATTTTCACATTTGATTCATTAGTAAGTAATCATTCTATGTTTTGCTCTGCTTTTTAACAAAGCTAGGCACAGTAGACTATCATAAAAACAGGACACATTTGAAAAGAGATGTAGGTTGTTTTAAGGCAGAAACTGAAGAAGGGGTAGAGTAATGGTCTTGAGGTAGCAAATTCCAAATATTTCTGCCTGCCCTCAGTGAAAAGTTAGTTACTGCTTCTTTCTCCTTTGCAAGATGCCTGAAAAAAAGAACTTACAACAATGAAAATGCAAAGTAAATACTACTGAGAGTGCTTGAGAGAAAAACAAGCCATGTCTTGAATGGAAAGCTTAAAAAGACATTTTTTAATGGCAGAGATTTTTCATAAAGTTTGTTCTTATAAGCAAATGGTTCAGTAGCACTTTCAAGATCAGGAAATCCTTTCTCTACAATGGATACTTTGTCATGCCAACAGACAGATCCAAAATTGCATTGTGACTCATGCATAAGGCATTCAAACATTTTTATTTTCTTCAAATGTCTGGAGTTTGAATCATCCAAATCTCCATCAAAAGAATCAGCAAGCAAGTACTTTCTCCCTTCAGACAGTATGTTTTGAGAGAAGGCTATGCCTTTCACCAGCCAGCATGGACACATGCATCACTCAAAGGTCAGTAACAGCAGTCAGCACTTTTTGCAATATCCTGGGGGCTAAGGGACTGCTTACCAACTTGTCTCTACAGATTTTACCTCTAATAGAGCCCTTCAAAAAGTACTTTGGCTGTGGTAAGGTATGTGTACATCATAATGACTTTGTACAAGCTATGTACCATTGAAATTAATCTGTTTAGACAAGTTTCTCATCTGATTCACAGCTTAAGTAATATACCATGAAAAGGTTTACACGGGGTTTTATTAATTTCCTGTCTTGCTTCTATTCAAGTATTGCTAATGCAAAAAAATTTAGATGAACACAGAAACAGCAAAGGTCTTTATTACTTACATTCACAAAACTCCAGAAATTGCTTCAAAAGTGATTTTATTCTCTGGTATACTGTATATTCTAGAAAGCACCAATAATGAGTTCATAGGTTGAAAGAACAAGTGCACAGGTATTGTAATTCAATATTCACTTGTGAAATCTCACTAATAATCTATTAGGATTTTTTTTAATTCCTGAGAAAAATCTATATTGTTCATTTGTTTCTCATTTTGATTATCTGCTTCACCATTCATCACTGAGCACTTTTTGCTTGTATGGAATGGAAAATGGAGTGTCTTCTTCCCCCTTTTACTTATATCTGAGAGAAAGTGGGGTTTAATCATGATTTTAAGAGATTACTGCTTATGATGAGTTTAGGATTGATATAAGAAGTACTACACATGGTAAAGTAATCAAGTCCAATCCATACTATGCCATTTGCTGATGAAGAAAAAGTGCATCATGTCACAGGAAAAAACTTGTCAATTCATATAGTTTGAACCAAATCAGTATTGAAGTGGTTAATGGTGTTATTAATGGCATGTAGTAAATGAGTGATCATTGAACTGCAGATTCAGGATCGGTATTTTTAATATAATAGATACCACTCAGTACTAAGCACCTACGAAATGTTAAACTCCTGAAAAATTCTAAGCACATTTCTAGCAGGGTTGCGGTTACTGCTATTTCCACCCCAAGGTCTCACCACTAGCTGCAAGTCTTCATGCTGCTTTACAGACCATTCACCTTCTTCAAAACTATTAGTAATCAAGAACTATGAAATATCTAGGTTCTTGTTTACAAGGCAAAGGAAGCACTTAACTAAGTTATTGCAATTTATTCACTCAGCTCTCATTGAAAGGGAATATATTACCTCAGATTTAAGATTCTGATCATATCGGCTATTAGACTCCCCTCTAGGGCTGTCTAGTTTCAGGACAAGTAGTAGTTCCACTCAAGTTACTCACACAAAAAGAATAATAAAAGCAAAGCAAATTTAGGAATGTATGCTAGATTGTCACTTTGTGTCTTAGAAGTCAGTATATTGAAACAAAAGTATTCAGCAGGTTCATTTAAGTTTGTTGATTTCTTTGACCTTATTTTATTTTAATTTTTTTAATACAGTTTTTAATCTCTACATTGCAATAGTGGTACAGCACCAATTTGCTACAAGGTTTAAAAACTATTTAAAATTATCTAGAATTAAACCATGGGGTTTGCAAGAAGGGGGTTGAATATTTGATTAGAAACAATTCAGTACACAAAATTATAGTGCACACACAAAGTTTAATCTGTAATGAAGAAATATAAAAACCCCAGCTGCTTGTACAACCTGGGAGTTAATATTTTAAAATTCACTAGTGGCAAAAAATGGCATACCTGAGATTCCAAGTCTTGGCTTTTCAAGATTTCCAAGCACTCAACCTTGAAAATCTTTATGAATAGAAAATGCAGTCTTTCTACATTCTCAGAACATGGTTCTGACTTTTGCAAAGCAGGAACTCAAATGCTATGAGGATTGGCATACACAGTCGTCAGTTAATTCAACACATATACCATGGGCCATATTCCATGCATCAGTCATTGCTTTTCCACAAATGGTGCATATCTGACTGCACCAAGATTCTGGAGATGCTAAATACACAATTCCACATTTTGCAATTTAAAATTAGATATTTTTTTTGCCATTTCTTTCAGTTATAATTTGCTTTAAAAAATTATCCACAGAGTATTTCTACCACATTTGTTTCAGCATCAGCTAGGACATTGCTAAAATAAGCTCCATTTTTTTAAAGCCAGAGTATTAATCCAGCATAATTACCTTTTCAGATTTAGAGATATATGTGCAATATAGTTCACCTCTGTGCAGAGCTGGAACAATTCTATACAAGAACTGCCAACTGGAAAAATACTGGTAGGACAACAGATTTGCCAAGGGGTGGATTACACCATGCAGCCATAAAACCCCAGGAGCATGTTTTAACCACTCTTTCTGGAATAATTTGTCCTTGTCTACTGTAGCAAGTCTCATTAAACATAGATCTAGTTCAATGGCAGCCTTTACTGATGCTCATCAGGAGCAATAAGAGGCATTTTAAGGTAGATCATGACTGTGGGCAAAATCCTGACCTCAGTCTCTCTCTCCAGAAGGCCATTCACTCCAGTGGACAGAGAGTAAAAGACAGTTTGGATATAATTTTTGAAAAAAAAATCTATTTCAGAAATATTAAGGGTCAAAGTATGTTGACACTTCTGCTTTAGGTGCTAGTTAACATCAGCACCAAGTAGCATTTTAATTTTCAAAGGAAAATTACAGCTCATCAAAGTCATTACTACCTTCCACTAACTTGTATAGATAACTGACCATTTCCACAGTACTCAACTGTCATCAGGGTGGATCTTTTCCTTTGTGTGCATTGGTGCCCCATACCACTATAAATACTTATGAAATAGTGTATCGAAGCTTGAGTCATTAATTTGAACTGTAAGACACAAACTTCCCTGGAACGAGATATCCATTAGTATACCAATCCATCTTAGCTTACGAATGGCTGTCATGGCACAATAAAGTTACTTTGAATAAAAAACAATTAACTTTTAGACATCAGTCCAGCAGAACCTAACCATGAAATCTACACAACAGTAAAGCAAACAAGCAGAACTTACTGGGAAGGAGCTTAGGCTATCACAGCAAGCCATGTCACATCTTTCCTTCACTGTCAGTTAGGTGGACCCATGAGAAAGAAAGAAAAAATGAGTAATGACTCTCTCATTCCACCATCACTAGGTACCCCGTTGTCCTGTGACTGTTAGTTGCTAGCACAGGCTGGAGCCAAATTCAGGGTTATCTCAGTTATGCCAAAAGAAAAAGAGCATCCTTTCAACCGGAGGAAGGATAACTGCAGTTTATATTATCTCTGCTCATCCTCCTCTGTTTCTTCCAACTTAGAGAAGCAAAGTTTAATACTGATAGAATATGCAACACAGATTAACAGTTTTGGAGTTGAAACAAATGTGGGATGAATATACCTGAGTATGCTTCAACACAAACAAAGAACCCAGGAGTTTTACTACTTAAATACTTCTCCAAGGGGGGCACATGGGATTCTGTTGTCTGAAAAATAGTTATACATGGTATGAAGACCCACATGGCAATGGCCAGGAAGCTAAGCAAGAGACTAACTTTCCAAACTCTGTGCTTAGTAGTGCAACACATGTGCATTTACTATTTTGCTGCTAACAAGAGTGAGCTTTCTCCTGGAAGAAGACATTGGCATTTTCTTTGGGCAAAAGGCACACGAAAGCATTTTATTTCAAGTAGTTGCACAGTGACCCCATGGATCTACCAATCCTCCCAGTTTAAATGCTATTCAAAAGAGACTTCTCTAGGGATGCAGAGAGTAAGCGTCCATTCAGATCCAGCACAAAGCATCTCTTTTGAACTCTGATACCATCATAGTCAACCAATGAGAGGTTTCCTGATTTACAGAGAGTAAGAAGGAAACCAGAGAACCAAGAAAGATCAAAAGAAAATACTCATAAACCTGTAATCAGCCATTTATGGAATTAGATTATTATGGAAAAAAGTTGTCTTTTACTGTATTCCTGTTATGCATTTTGACCAAACTCTTTTGCTAGAAGTACTGTCAAACCACTTCAGAAATAGGCATGACAGAAAGAGTAGCTGTGGCTCCTACCCTCATGCACTCAGCCTGGGTAATTCCATGATTTCAGAAACATCAAAAGGCTGCTGACCCCCTTATATGGGCACACATGTCTATGCCATTATGACACCTAGCAGTGTTTTCCTTTGGGGAAACCAAAAAATACTCGGGTGAACATATGCAAGCCAAGAGAGAGGAAGCAGAAAATTTCCGTTACTTTCTGGGTTACCAGTACTAGTTACTGTTGACTTGGGGCCATACAAAAACAACACATAGTTTTGAATACCCTATTATTATCAGAGGCAAGGCAATGAGTTAACAATGGGCATGTGAAGAACAGTGATGGAAATTCTTCAGAAACAGCCCTACTTGCAAAAAACAGGCTTTTGCACCCATTCTTTCCTCCATGAATCTCACAGTGCTTTACAAAGGAAGAGAAATACTGCTATTTCTGTTTAAAGTGGATGGTTTCTATTTCACATATGTAGTTACCATACCGCATGGTCTTCTCAGATAGCAGTAAAGCTTCCTTGGTGCAGCTCTAGCTATAAAGGAATGTGTTTGAACTAATATGCACAAGAGAGGCAAATGCATGACTTGAAGTATTTTATTTCAAAGTCTGTATCTCTAGAGGATATAGGAAGATTAGAGATCTTTCGCACAGACACACAAGCTCAAACACCTGTATGTTCTTTTGCATTTATTGCATATAATGATTTTTATTTCCATTCTGCTCTACTATCACAACTTCCTGATAACTGGACATGGTTGGAAAATTACAGGAAGATGGGGATGAACAGGCAACAAGGAAAACAGATAATATTTATGTGCTGTTTTAAATATTTTCCAGATTTGAAGTTTCAAGGTGGGAGGAGGAAAAGAAGGGCCTTAGTTTTTTTCTGAAAAGCATGGCAATACAAAAGTTGAAATCTTTAAAATTCCAAATGCCAAAATTCAATGGCATCAAGTCAAATCAGATATTTCATTTTCATTTTATATCTTTTAAATGGATGTAAATTTGAATATTGTCTTTTTGTAACAAAGCATTCTGTGTTAAGAATATCTATAAAGAACTGAGTTCTCCTTTTATGTGAGATATTTTGGAAAGAGGTTTCCCCAGGTAACTTTCAATTGGAAAAAGAAGGGACATTCTACCCTCCTCTACTTCCAAGCTTGACTTATACTGTAACGAAAACAGTCCTTGTCATGGTATTTATTATATTGTGCTCAGAAAAAGACAACTAAAGAAAGTGTTAGAATACTCCCTGTTGGACATTTTACAATGATATAAAGAATTATGGGCATTGCAGGCACTACCATTTCCCAACTGTAGTTTATGAGGAAACAGGAGGACATAAAGCTGAAGAAAAGGGGAGTACATTTTCAGTTTTGCAATGCTGAAATTGTGTTTTTCTTATCATGTTATAGCTCTAAGGTGTCTTTGTTTTGTACTATTTTTCCCAGCAATTTTGTTACGATGTTTAATATGCTTTTTATGATCATTACTTGACATTTTTTATTTTAGTGGAAATTTTTAGAAAGATGTTATTACACTCATTTCAAAGAATCTCAGGGCAGTTCATGCAAATGCACGTTTAGTAGATATAACAGGGATCTGAACAGACTGGACATCTCTATTTTCATTTTGAATCTCTTTTAATACAGCATGCCTTCAATACAAAGGGGTAAAAAAAATCTAAAGCCTTGTTTTCTTTAGCTTAAATGTTTCCTATACTGAAAATTCTGCTTTGTGCATAACACAGTGGCTGAGTTTGCATGGAAATGCGAAATATTTTATAAATTTTGAAACTAATAATCTGCCCCTTGACATCCAACTCCCTTGTAGAGATTTCTACACCTTCACAGTAAAATTTATGCAAATATGCCCACTGCTATGAGACAGAAAGACTGGAGAGCAGTTAAAGGGATCTTTTGGTACAACAGATAAGAAAAATCTTAAAGGAAGAAAAATTCAGAGGTAAAACATAGAGTTAGCTGTGTAAATACTGTATATGGGGAAGGGCAGAAGGAAATGTGCCTGACAATTCAGGCAAAGAAATACTAGAATTGCTTTTCAAGAGGCAGAAATAGCTCTTGTGTATTATTTGTATCTTTTGCAAACTAAGTCTAAATAGCACACTAGAGCCCACAGTAAGATTTTTTTAAGACACAGATTATGTAAAAAAGACTCTCTGGGTGCAGAGAGAAAAATTATGTTATCTGGCATCTAAATCCTAATAGAAAATGAGGAGGTGAGCAATGCATTTTAACTTTAAAAAGTCAGACCCACTTCTATATACAAGCAAACTGCATATGAGTTAGTAGTATTTCCTCATTAAAATGTTGTCCCATAACAGTAATAGTGTATGAGGGCTCTTTGGCAGAGAACAGATAGCAGGAGAAGCACCATAGTACAGTAGAATGCCACTTCTTTTCACTATTAAATCTGCACCTGCAGCTGTCTTTTTTATAATACACTGCAAGAATACACACCCATTACATTGCATTCCTTCATAGCTAAGCTGAACCTGTGATTTCACAGACAAGAAAAAAGCCTGCAGCTTTCTGCAGAGTGATTTTTGCTTCCTTCATCTGGACACACACCATCTGCAGACCTGGGATGACATTTTACTCCTCTGTGAATTGCCAAGAATCAGAATTCTACGTCTAATGGGGTTCTTTTATGCAGAACAGCAATTTCTCGGGGTCATGAGGTGGCTCTGGGAGTGGGTAAGTCATTAAACCCATCTCCTCTAGGGAGGTCACACTTGTTCTTCTGTCCCAGAGAAGCAGTGATATGTCACCCATGGCAGGGAGAGGAATGATGTCTTTGTGGGAGCTCCTTATGCTCTGAGTCGGATCCATTCCAGGCTGTCAGTGTGGAGGCCCATCACAGAACAAGATTGTGTTTACAATTAAACATATTAGCATTGCTGTCTCTGTTCTGGCTTTTGATTCATCTTGCTCCCTACAGGACAAGTAGATCTCATTTTATGATGGGAGTGTGCAGCTAGCGTGCACAGGATTTCTTTTGGTCTGTGATGGGGCAGAGCACTCTGTTTGGAAAAAAGGTCAAAGCAGAATAGCAGCTGTGACCCAAAAAGCTCTCCTGTTTTGTTTCCATTGGGGTATTTTCAGTTATTTGGCAACTTTAAGAGTAATCAAACCCGAATTATTCCAAGGAACAGCTAAATAAAGTTAAGGAAGAGGTTAATATAAACTACAGAGAAAGATACAGATCACACAGAAGAATTTTCAGTGTAAGCAGACAAGAATTCCAGGGTGAGATAGTGAGACATAAAGAGACCACTTACCTCATTCAGCAACACACAGGATGCTGGTGAGAGCAGTACAGCTTTCTGAAATCAAACTTGAATCTTACTCCATATGTCCACCTGTAAAACCATGCATCACCGTTCCCCACTGCTGCTCTTCAGTAGCACAAGTGTTAGGTTTTAGTTCACAAATAGCAGTTTTCCAACTTAGCTTTTACTGTTCGGATCAAACTTTCCTCTTCATAAGTGTGCGGTAAGATAGATATTTCTGATTCATTAAACACAATATGTTCATATGACTGTTTCAGCACCACAGTCTTATTTCAATACTTAATAATATTTAAAGAAGACTATTTACACTTCTTTTAACAATTATAAAGTTATTGTTACACAAAATGGTTGCTTTTCCACCTCAGATTTGGCACTTTGAGCTCTTTTTTAACTTTGTCCTCGGCCTGTTTACTTTCCCTTTACTTTCCAAACTCATCCTATTTTCTCTTAGGCAACTTAGAAAGAAAGTCACTGACATGCCACAGTTCAACACTTGTACAAACTGGATTGATGGATTTGTGTTTTTAAGAAAGAGGGCAGGCAGAGGGTTCTAACTGCTTCTGGATGGTGCAATTTCCCCAGAGATCTGGCTTGGGTCATACCATGTTCATGGAACTAGACGGCATTGTTAAACAGCATTAGCTGCCCAAGAATTAAGCAGGTTATATCACTATGTACCCAAGAAGTTATTACTTCTCACCGGTTCCTTTGTAACTGGGTGATTGAAGTATTTTTTGTAGCTTTTCATCATTACTTGAAGCTGAACAAGTGCAGCCAAGTATTAATTCATATTCACTGCGAGTCTTTGATACCAAGTGAATTGCATCATGGCACTTAGTCCTCAACATCTGCTGAATACAGAAGACATGGTGAAGAATAGGACCTTTGTAATGTTTCTCTGAATATTTTTAAGCGTGTTTGCTTGCAGTTTGTTTACAGAAATCACATCTGTTATTCCTGTGCTGGTGGAACTTGTGTGCCCTGAGCTATGTCTTGGCACCTACACAGAGATATTGGATAATTATATATTTAGCAGGTTTTTTGGCTGCTCAGGACTGAACTACCTATCGCTTCCTGGCAATATCTTAGCAAGCAAGTTTATTGGCATAAATGCCCTTTAGTTAAAACAAATCTGAAATGGCTCCTATGGATGTCTATTCTGAATTGGTATCATGCAAAATCTCTGTAAGAACCCAGTTTTCTGAAGTATAGACATCTGATCAAGGAATGTGCTGGAACACTCACAACCAGAAAACATGCTCAGCTTCAAACTTTGGTATTTTATTAAATACTTGCAGAGAACTGATATTTGCTGTGCCACACCCCATACTAAAATTCCTTGAGCTTCTACTTCAACACTTACACATATTAGGCTCTCCATTGGCCACATCCCCAACAACAGAAATATCTCACAATGAGAAGTGCTTCTAGCACCTCTCAAGTTGGGGGTATCCGGGTCGGAACTAACAGATTTTAGCCCCCAAAAGCAGCTTCTCTCTATAAATGTTGAAGGAGCAGACAGGCTCAGCCACAGTCTGTTCCACATCTGGTTGGCTGCTCCAGCTTTTGGAGCTGATTCTGCATGGATATTTGCCGTCTGTCGAGTGGTTTGATGAACATGTCAATACTATGGTCAAGCACATCAGTTTTCATTTCACATAGCTTTGCCAAAGTATGTTTTTATTTAAAGTAAAGTTATTTTGAAACTCCCTTTCATTCTTCTGTGATGTCTCACGGATTATTGAAAGTCATTTTTGGAAGGCTGAAGTGGCCTTTACAGCTTAATCTCTGGGCTGTTCAGGGAATCTGCACACTTGTCCCCACCCTGAACTCTACCACAGGCAGGTAGAACAGCTTTCAATGTTATGCTTTGTGCATACAAAAATCCCAGCAATACTCCCATTTTGCAATGTTTATAAGTAACCACAGAACAGGTTTTCTCCCTGTTGGAAGGGTCTGGACAGGATTGGAACAGTGCAAGAGTTGTGCCACATTATGTGAGTCTTCTTCAAGGGAAGACATCATGCAACAAGGAAGTTAAAAATAAATCTGTTTGAGCCTTTCTGTATACAAGGGTTAAAGCCTGCTCCCTTTCTTCCTTGCTCCTGATAATTTACCCCCTGAAGTATACTTCTGCAACCAATATCTCCCTAGGAATAACTCTAGCTCCCTTTCTTCTCATGAACTACTACAATTAGTTTTATTTCCCTCATATCCATGGTTAACACAAGGATTATCTCAAGGAACAAACAAAATAAGTATTACAGGAAGTTTAAAAAGCCTTCAAAAGGGGCTTCTGAAAAAAAAAGAGGGGGGAACAACTAAGCCATGATCTAGGGGAAAGGTTCTTCATAAAAAAACTTGAAGAGCTGCACACATCTTTATCTGTAAAGTCTCAAGGAGGAGATGCCAACTCTGCCCTCCTTCTTTGAGGCAGTTGGTGAGGGTGCATTGCCTACCAGACAGTGAGCTGTGAACCTCAATTAAACCTGGTTTAAGTCTAACCCTTCCTCCTTCTTTCTTCAGCAGTTTTGTCGAGAGAAAAAAATCTCACCAGCTTCAAAGAGAGAAACACAGTATTGTATCAGCCTAACTAGCCCAACAGTCACTACAGCGGAAACACCACAATGTCATTTAAATTCAGGCTAACCTCTGAGAGGGCTATGTGCTTCTACAAGTGAGGAGACCCAGGAAAGTTAAGCCTTTTTAGTCTTTAAAGTGGATTGGTTAAATTAAATTAAACTCCTCGTATAGGTCCTTTTAACCCTGCCAAAGGGAATAAACACTGACAGCAACAATGGTGTGTTTAAAAGTGTCCACAGGGCAGTTTAATTCAGTTTAATTAATTAATTTTTGAATTCACTACTTTCATTAAATTCCAGTTCACTTTCTAAATATATGATTTATATCCCTAAAAGAGCAGTCCTTCAAACAAGGCTGTCTTTTTTGTTAACCAAAAGATGGGAGAAATTATTTAGGACATTAGTGTTGCTCAAGGGAAAGTTGCTGTAGGAGGAGCTGGTACGAGGCACTGCTTGGTTTTCTTTTAAACTACAAGCCTTACAATGACATTTCACATAATTTCTCTATTCCTCCTTCAGGCTTCTAAGGAAGAGTCCAAAATGCAATTAAATTACAAGAATGTCTTTTGATTTGAATCATCCAGGTAGTGTAGATCTCTAATGACTTGAAACTTATCAGAAACAAGACCAAGCATATCCTCTTAGAGAAACAGAGCCAACTCCTCATGAAGCTCCATCTACAAAGAGTCAACGTAAAGCCACATTTGTTTTTACACAAAGAAATACCAGGATTTTTGGTTCAGTAAGCTGAAAACTCAGAGAGATCCAAGACCTGTCAGATGGCTGGACAACTACATCTTTTAGGAAAAAGAAAAATAAACTAATAACATAGGATGACTAATGACTAGTGCATTTATGGTCCAGTTTATGGTCTGGCACCCCAATCTGCGTTATTTTGAGAGTGCAAGAATACATTGGTGTATAGCAACCTTCCAAGGTTTTATTAAAAGGCAGATCCTGAGTGGAAATCTTCACTCTCCTGAACTGCTGTTTATTATCTGAGAAACTTGAGGCAGCTAAGATACAATTCCCCAAGGGGTTATTAGGCATTATCTTAATGCAATGAAGCTCTTGAACACTGAGCTTCAGAGCCCTGCTGGATCTTTAAGACAGAGGGCTCTGCAGCACCTTTGTTATCAAGTCCCATGTGAAAACTCTGCAGGGAAGAACATGAAAATAAAGTGCTTCCAGTCCACTAACAGTTAAAAATGCAGCTGCAGCATTCCAATAATAACATCCGGCAAACACCAGTTCCCATAAGATCACATTGACCACAAAAACCTCTCAAGCTTAAACACTCAGAAAACGAATTACTGCTACTTTTTTTAAAAAGCCCTGTCTAGTGACTACAGGTTTATGAAGCAGTTTTGTAGCCACAGTTATGGCCAGTATCAAGTGGATTTCCCGTTTTGGGAAGAGAAGGGTAGCAGCAGACACTGTCTTCCAAAGGTCTAAGAAAATAAAACCTCAAGAGACTGTTCAAAGACTTTTCTCGAGTCCTCTAAAAGAGAGAAAGTGGCATTAGAAGCCATCACTTTTCACAGTTCACACACATGCAGGCATCCTCCCCACTTTAAGCCAATTTTCAGTCTTCTGTACCAACCTAGCTGCATTGTAACTATGTCTCATTCAACATCCAAGTGGTTCATTAAGTGGGACAGCTGGATCATCTGTTTTACTTACTAACAATGCAGAACAGATGTGTACATTTGTTGGAATCATAAGTAGAGATCCATTGTGGCCCCAGATACATGAAGCACATATGGGTAATCTGGAAATTATCTATAAAGAGGCTGATCAGCTTTGGTGTACACACCCATGGTAGTATGAATGTCACTGATCTTTGCTACATGTACAGCTGCTGCTTCAGCTTTCCTCTCTGAAAACAGGTCTTCTGGGCTTGCATTGTCTTGAATGTCCCTTTCAAATAAGAGTCTGAGCTCACAACTTAGGTAAAACTTCTCCCTTTTTCTTTCTTTGTTTTACATGGGTTGCCCTAATGGTCTTTAGGGACTCCACAGAGGGCAATGAAGTGCTGAGTATTCTGAAGAGAGTTGTACCTCATTGGTTGGGGTTTTTCCACAACTCTATCACATCAATAGTTTCCTCTGACCCCATATGATCAGCTGTGTCATTTACTCCACCACTTCAATGGAAGCTGCTTATGAGCCAAAACCACCTCCTCCTCTCCAGTTTCTGCTTCAAGGAGTGCATTGATCAGAACACTATGCCGCCAACCATTTCCCTACCCTAGCTACTAAACACATCGTTTCATATTTTTGCAGGCCTTTGTCTCATACAGTTTTCCTCAGATTCTCCTTTTAATAAAAAATCTTTTTTAGAGGTTGTGTTCCTTGCTGACTTTCTGGCACCACTGCCTGTCCGCAGACCTGTCCAAGGTGTAACAGAGCTATTGCCCAGCTCCTGAATTCTCCAGAAACCTGCTTCCATGCTGCAGCACCAGTGACTCATCAGGTTCCCATTATAGCCGTTTACCCTCCCCAGTAAAATCCAGTATACACTGGCCTTGTCCCACCACAGCACTCTGCAATCCAGCCTACAAGCCTGCACTTGCTGCAGGCATAATCAGGGAGGAAAAACACGTTAGCACTGTGAGAGTCTGGATCTGATCCTTGGTTTCTTTCCCAGGTCAGTGATATCTCCTCCAGGGGGGCTAAAAGAAATCTTGGGTGAATGGCCACTGAGCTGACAACCCCACTGCTGTAAGGGTGATCTAAGAGACTGAGCAAGGTGGAATGGCCTTTGCAGCCTAAATTTGCAGGAAACTTTCTTCTAATCAAGGCTAAAAATAAAACATAAATGGGTACATCTGAGCCTAAGGTACTTTTAAGTGTCATGGCACCAAAAGTCATCATCATAGAGAATGCTAAGGCACCTGTAGACTAATGAAAATTTATTTTTCTCTTCCAGGACGATTACTTCAGGTGATTGCTCTCAACAGGAGGTGATTTGAGCACCCATGCACATCTTTGGTGGATATCTGTAAGCTGGGAAACTCTTCTTGGGTGGTATTGATTTTAGGATCTTGCCTTACTGATTATTCCATGGCACCTTGACAAAATTCTAATTTATCTGCATGTCTGGCATGAAGTACTTAAAAAACACATGCACATGCCAAGACCAGCTTGAAGAAAAATGTATGTGATCTGGAAACCACGTGTATTTCTCAGCTTTTGAGATAGCTTAGATACGATTTTAATGATTACAGCCTCAAATGGCCATCATGTTAGAAAAGCACAGAACATGTATTAGAGAGCAGCAAGTAGGCAACAGTTGAAGCAAAGTCTGAAAGAAGAAGTAATAAATTTTATAAATTTATTAAGCTTGCAGGAAGAAACCAATAAACTCTGGCCTTGTGTGCACTGAATGCCTTCTGAATGTCTTTTGGTCACTTTTGCCTCTCTGCAAACTATACCTTTCTTATGTTTTATGTAACAGAGGAAGGTTAAAAAACCCCAACAGGTATAAATAAGAAGACAAAATTGGTTCCATCAGGATTAAATATATATATACACACACCATTTTTCAAATGCTAAGGTATTAAGTAAAATACTGGATTCAAGCACAATCAGTCTGCTTTGTGTCAGGTCTTACCATCTGAAATATGGCCCAGCCCACATTTGTATTGCTTTCATTTTTATCAAAATAAAGTAGCCCAGAAGCTCCTTGCTAACCTATGTATTTGTGCCACATATGCACAAAGCAGATCTTTCTTTGTTGTTTTTCTTTCTGAATGTATCTTATGTCATTGTTTAAATCTTGGTAAAGATCTATTCTCCAAAGCATTATAACTGCAGAGTACCAAAACTGCCATCACAAATGTGAACTATGTAGATTCTTACTTGAGACCGATCTGCAAGTCTAGAAGGTTCCTCTAATTATATTTTTGAAATATTTGCAAGCACAGATACAAAAGGAGAGGAACTATTTCAAGATACTAAAACTAAGTGGAAACTGAATCTCATATGATTTCTTTCAACATTGGCCAAAACCTTTGCCTCTGCTAATGCCAAGGAAGCTTGAAGGATGCAGCAAAATAATAGGCAGAAATTCTTGCCTGGCAATTGTTTGCTTAAATGCCAGTTCAGCACCACATAATAATCATAACTATAATCTGGGGTATGTGAAGAAAGTATAGTCTTATTCTCTTGAAAGAGTAGTTGAAGGCACTGCAAATAAATACAGTGATCACTGAATTGTAATTTACAACTGGATCTAAAACTTTCCACAAACAAAACCACAGTGGCTGAATCAGAGATTTTTCCAGGGTACCAGCATTACCACCATTAACTATGCAGAAAAATGTCTTAATCCAACAGTGGGCCAGAGCCTCACTCCTCACTGGCACCAGGAATGCAGACACAGAGAAGGTCCTCGTCCCTGTGGTCAGAGGCAGTCAGGATTTGGGTCAGAGACAGTTGAAAGATGAGGCTATCAGCAATCCCTCCAGACGTTCTAGGGGTGTGATTGAGGGCTGACTCAAAGGGAAACACATCACCTACTGACTCTTGCAGCACCCGGGATTTTCCCGGAAAACTCCTAATCAAAAAAATAACATGAAGCTTCACTGATTTACTGGTAAAGGATCAAGCAAGACAAAGAGTCATCACACAGAATGAGAAATTGCTTCTGCTTACTGGACTTTCTGTCTTTGTTTTATACAGTTTAAATTTCAGTTTTTACTCAGCTAAACTACAATAAATGTCAGAGGACATTTTGCCTGAGAGGATATGGTGTTGTTCTGCAGTATGGCACAAAATAAACAAATTGCTGTTTTCCAGAGAAATGATATTAGTTTCAGGTTTATGGGAACATTCTGCTAATGGCCATTCCCACAAATAGACCCTCTATGATTTGTATATGTTAGCTTCAGTGGACTTTTCCCTAATATCTATAGCTGTCTAGAGTCAGCTTCCTTCCATGCATTTGTAGAAACTTTACATCGTTAAATAGCCTTTAATAATAAAAAGTAAAGGACTTCTAAAAACTAGGTTACAGAATCACAGAATCACAGAATCACCGCGTTGGAAGAGACCCACTGGATCATCAAGTCCAACCACTCCCACAAAACACTAAACCATGTCCCTCAGGACCTCGTCCACCCGTAACTTAAACACCTCCAGGGAAGGCGAATCAACCACCTCCCTGGGCAGCATATTCCAGTGCCTAATGACCCTTTCCGTAAAAAACTAGGTTGCTAGTTTTCATTTATGAAATGAAATTTATGGTACTGTTCTGCTCTCTCTTTGTCTGCAGAGGAAATCACAATATCTCTTTTTTGTGACAGAACCTGCTTATTTAAACTAGCATTAATTTTTAACAACTCTATTTTTTTTCTGTATCATTATTCATATTGCTTACAGCAGAAACTGGAGGTCTTTCCTTGACAGCTTGTGAATCAAATCGCACTTTGTTACATGACTATGCACCTAAAATGAACCCTTTCCAAAATCTATCAGCTTTAGAAGAGGCAGTATTATCTCTCACAGTTTTCATTAGTGATTGCAAAGTTTTATTTTCCTTTGCATGACATAACAAATCTCATTTAGATCAACTTGAAAGAGTCTGTCTTTGAGANAATATTTGCAAGCACAGATACAAAAGGAGAGGAACTATTTCAAGATACTAAAACTAAGTGGAAACTGAATCTCATATGATTTCTTTCAACATTGGCCAAAACCTTTGCCTCTGCTAATGCCAAGGAAGCTTGAAGGATGCAGCAAAATAATAGGCAGAAATTCTTGCCTGGCAATTGTTTGCTTAAATGCCAGTTCAGCACCACATAATAATCATAACTATAATCTGGGGTATGTGAAGAAAGTATAGTCTTATTCTCTTGAAAGAGTAGTTGAAGGCACTGCAAATAAATACAGTGATCACTGAATTGTAATTTACAACTGGATCTAAAACTTTCCACAAACAAAACCACAGTGGCTGAATCAGAGATTTTTCCAGGGTACCAGCATTACCACCATTAACTATGCAGAAAAATGTCTTAATCCAACAGTGGGCCAGAGCCTCACTCCTCACTGGCACCAGGAATGCAGACACAGAGAAGGTCCTCGTCCCTGTGGTCAGAGGCAGTCAGGATTTGGGTCAGAGACAGTTGAAAGATGAGGCTATCAGCAATCCCTCCAGACGTTCTAGGGGTGTGATTGAGGGCTGACTCAAAGGGAAACACATCACCTACTGACTCTTGCAGCACCCGGGATTTTCCCGGAAAACTCCTAATCAAAAAAATAACATGAAGCTTCACTGATTTACTGGTAAAGGATCAAGCAAGACAAAGAGTCATCACACAGAATGAGAAATTGCTTCTGCTTACTGGACTTTCTGTCTTTGTTTTATACAGTTTAAATTTCAGTTTTTACTCAGCTAAACTACAATAAATGTCAGAGGACATTTTGCCTGAGAGGATATGGTGTTGTTCTGCAGTATGGCACAAAATAAACAAATTGCTGTTTTCCAGAGAAATGATATTAGTTTCAGGTTTATGGGAACATTCTGCTAATGGCCATTCCCACAAATAGACCCTCTATGATTTGTATATGTTAGCTTCAGTGGACTTTTCCCTGATATCTATAGCTGTCTAGAGTCAGCTTCCTTCCATGCATTTGTAGAAACTTTACATCGTTAAATAGCCTTTAATAATAAAAAGTAAAGGACTTCTAAAAACTAGGTTACAGAATCACAGAATCACANTATTGCTTACAGCAGAAACTGGAGGTCTTTCCTTGACAGCTTGTGAATCAAATCGCACTTTGTTACATGACTATGCACTTAAAATGAACCCTTTCCAAAATCTATCAGCTTTAGAAGAGGCAGTATTATCTCTCACAGTTTTCATTAGTGATTGCAAAGTTTTATTTTCCTTTGCATGACATAACAAATCTCATTTAGATCAACTTGAAAGAGTCTGTCTTTGAGAACAACAAGTGTCAGAGCCATTGCAGCCGTTTACAAGCCAATTAAATGCTACACTTGCTGTTTCTGAAGCTGTGTGAAAACAAAGTCCTATTTTTACTGTGTTCTCAAATATTTTCAGGACGCTTTTGTGGCTGTTTCATTACAAAGTAGATAGCTGGGTAAAAAGCTGTACACACGTTGCCTGGCTTGGCTTTCCACACATTTTTCCATGAGCAGACAGAAACAGCCAGAAAATTGCTCTGTGCAAGCCCCTTCTGTGGGAAGGTGACTACACCGGATTCATGTTTAATCCCATTCTGGTGCATGCTCACTCATGTAGCAATTTGTCTTTTTGCATGAGGATTAAAATATACAATCTGTCAGTTGAAAACATGCATTTTCCCTTCTGCTTCTGTTATTCTTTCACTGTCAGGCCCCAATGTCCAGACTCTGAAATGATTTTCCAGAGTTAGGGTATGGTTTCTTTTGGCAGGTCAGATTTCAAGGCTTTTCTCCTGCATGTGAGAGATCTGACATTAGCCGAGCTTCATTGTCTTAAAAATGGGGCTACAAAGGGGGCATAAAAAATACTGTAGTAGTTTGCCAGAAGACAGGGGTCAAGTACTCAGAAACAGCACAGTATCTATTAAAAAGTGTCTTCATGTTGTCACGTATTCAGAGCCTACTTTTAGGCTCTGAATGATCAGCAGTGAGGCGGATTTTTGTTGTCACAAGCAAAATGTCTTTTGATTTCCTTTTACTTTCAGGTATCTCAGACTGTCTTCTGCCAAAACCAAGAGAAGTCAAGTGGCCAGATAGGTCACCTGCTACTGATATGGGGCTTGGCAAGGCCAGGTCCTTGGTATCAGCAGCAGCACTTAATGGCTACACCCTCCTCTGGAAAGAGTTAGAAGGCCAAAGGACAGGTGAGCACAGTGGAACTGGCGGCAGCTTATCTTTCCTATCATTGAGCAGATGTTCCCCTTCCTCAGCCTACTCTCTTCCCCCTCATTTGGTGTGATAAGACTGAAAGTTCACAAAGGTAAATTTAGAGAAATGTCACAGACAGAGGAGATAAGATAGAAGAGGAAGAGACCATCCTCTGAGTAATTCATTCACTCAGCCTCCCAGTATCTTCTTTACGCAATGTAATCTTTCACCCTGTGGTTTTTTATTTCTGCTCTTTGTCCAGCCTCCTGTGAGGGCTACATGCTTGTGCTCTCGCTCCTGTAATTGAGAGTCACTTCCCTTCTCAGTCAGTTGAAAAACTACAGCTCCCCTTAAAAAAACTAGCACAACTTCTAGCTTCGCTGAAAACTGCTAATTTAATTCTTCAAGCATCTGCCAGCACATGGAATTACTTCACATTTTTGACAGCATTCAGCATTCTGGCCATATGTCCAGCTGTTCAGTTTCTATCCTCCTCTCCAGTCATCTTTTCAACTCCTCCACTCAAATTAGGTCTGTCCAGCCCCCTTACTGAGAAGGAAAATGATAAAATAAAACCATCATAACATCCTAACAAATTCTTGAAGTATAAACTTATCTGCAATACATCAGACACCAAAACCACTGGCATCTAAGATATATTTCTGTTTGCACACTGAGCAGAAATGCATATTATCTCATAGAAATTCAGAAAGAAGGGGGTTTACTGCAAGTCTTGCATTTCCTGCAGTCTATTAATTGCGGTTTTTCCTACAGAGAAACAGCATAATCAATGTGTAAAATAGTGATAGTCTTCTTTTATACCTATGCCCACATTTTAACAGAGAAAAAAAAAGGCAGTTTCCTAATAGCCAGAGAGAAAGTAAAAAAAGGTTGTCTATAAAATAGCACAAGTGTTAATGAGGACAGATTCCGGTGGCTTGATGTTCATGTTGTCTGTTGCTCATTACAGCAGCAGACAGTTGTACCAATTACAGCTCAGACTGACAAGATTTCCATCCTGTGCTTCTTGACCAGATATATTTGCTCTGGGCTGAAATGCATATTGGACGTACAGCATCTTTTATTGAACAAAGAATAATTGAAATGGCAACAAACCCTTCGCCAGTGATGAGTTTCTTTCACCAATATATGACCCCATGCAAATTATTTTTAAAAGCAAGAGAGAAGTCTCCAGCACCAACAAGGTACTCTTAGAGAAGATGGTCTCAAATAATACCTCATTATTCGTCACGATAGTATCTCTCAATAGCAGAAGGTTATCACTGCAGCTACAAGCAAGGCTAGGCTTCCAGGGAAAGGCAATTTATTTTATTAGACCAGCTCGTATATTTGGAAGAAATGAACAAGCTTTGAAGAACATAAATCCTTCTTCATTGCACTGTCTCAAGCCATTTTCAGTCCTTTCTTTTCCCAGCCACTCCTTACTCTTCAGAGAGGATTTTCTGTTGTTCAGGAAAGCTTAGAAGATCATTAATCAAATTATCCTCTCATAGGATTTTGATCTGAAATACTGAGTTTGTGCCACAAACATATTTGTATTATCTATCCATGTCTACCACTGCAGGAATCAGAAGACCTTCATCAGGTCATAAGCCTTGAGGAAACCAGTGGTGAAAGTTTTGGTATAAAAATATATCAGACATCTAAATTCCTGGCTTTAGTGATTGTTTAAAAGTTTATTATTGTATTAGCTATGCAGGCTAGCAAGAACACTGTATATCACAGGATCTGTGGCTGGAAAGGAGGTTTAACTCCTCTGGTGCCCTGTAGCTTTTCAAGTTCCCTATCGCACATCTGATGTGGTGGATTTTGTCAGAAAACTGGCAGAGGAATCACGTATTGCAGGAAAGCCAAGTAGGTTGTGCTGCCTTGCCACTGTCAGCTCAATGATGGCGAAGTTGTTCTTTGGGAAACCCCTCAACTGTTTGCAGCAGTGGAAGAGCTCCCATCATTGCAGTAATGCACATGCCTCTTTTTTGACAAGAAGATCGGAGGACGTGTGGCAACGGCACTGGGTGACAGCCTTGGGCAGATACTGCAGTGCCAGAAGGACTCAACCTCATTCGTGGGTGCAAGCTCATGCACCTCATGACGTACAAAACCTCTACTTACCCAGCACCCCAGGGAAGAGGTCACTCTGGCAGGCTGTCATACTACAGCCTGCACAAGTTTTCTTCATCTAGGGGCTGGCAGCCACCTCCAGCCGACTGCGCAGTGCTCCACCTCTACCTTTAATAGTCCTTGCTGTCTTTTAAATTGAAAATCTTCTTGATTTAAATGTCAGGCTTGTGTTGCAACCATTCTCAAAGTCTTCTGCCTGCTCTTTTCCCAAATGCTGGATCTTCACAAATGAAGCATGTCACATCTTGTATGAACCTTTCTTAGTGTACTTCCCATCCTGAAGTCTGACCATACAGACAGGTTATCTTGCATAATGTTATCAGAATCCCACACATTTTGAAATTTCCCCCAGATGTCAGCTCTTGGCACACAGCAACATTTTGGCTTTCTGTTTTATTAAGTACATTTCTAGCCCTTAGAAGTAGGAGGTTTGAAAATAAAATGCTATATATTCAGAAAATAAAGGGCAACCAAACCCAGTATCCATAGTTATTATTTGTAAAAATACATGATGACAGACTGTGTCAAGATTTCTGAAGGCTTGGGGTTGGCAATACAAAAACTCCCTCTAATTCCTTGAGCCTGGAGAGAGATGTATCTGTCTCACAAAAGCACAGCAAAAGAGATTTAATTTTCATCCTGTTAACATCCATCATTATTCTGCCAGGCACATACACACACATACGCCATTTCAAGCAGTCTAGGCCACATCCTTATTTAGAGAGTAGTCTTAGCTTCCTTGTACTTTTGGTTGGTACTCACTCATGCCATGCAACACATTAACATAAGAGCTGACAGAATTAATCAGCAGTAATAAAAGCACTTGCATGACTTGACCCGTATAATCTATTTGAGGACATCTCTCTCTTGCCTTCTCTTTCACTCACTCTCTGCTTTTATGTCTAGCTCACTTATTTTTACCCGTCATCTGCAGAGCAATTTAAACACACTGCAGCATTAGTGTGATTACTGAGCTACACAGCAGAAGTTGCTTTTGGCAGTGGCTATTGTATAAAGCTGGTCAAATATAGCTGCAAAGTAGTTCTTGGGCAGCCTTTTAAAAATTATTTTTCTCTAAATTAAGTTCTGTCATTTGGTTTGAGACCAAAAAAACCAACAAATACATAAAACCAATTACTTTTTGATAACATATTAAAAAGAGGGAAAGCAGAAAGCTACAAAAAAAAAAAGGAAATAAAAAAGGATGGAAAAACTATTTATCAGAAATGACCACAGGAGTTATTACACATGATAGGAGATGTCATTCTTTTGTCCTGCTGTGTTATTGTTGTTAAAGAAGTATATTTAATGTAATCAAAGGACACAAAAGGGTAACATTCAGACTAGGGCAATGGAATTGTTTATAGACCTGTGGGGCTTCCTTATAAGAAGAGATGAAAATACCTAATTTTATTTCATGCACAAAGAAGTAAACTATGAGGATATGAGTAATCCAACAAAGCAAATAGAAAGGTCCACTGAAAAAGAGATAAAGGAACAGCTACAATTTCAGACATAATCCAGGTAGAAAGATGGTTCTCTCCATGGACTGATGGTGGAAATGAGGCAATATTAGCAACAGGAAATTTCTGCTTATATGCACTTTTTTCCGTGGGAATAGTGTTTTGTGTTATTTCTTAAGAGGTTATTCCAGGAGGTTTGTATCAGTGGGATCACCTGAAGAGTAACACTGCACACTGACCACTTTGCATGGCGCCAACTGACAATCCATGAGAACAAGTCTCCAGTACTGGGCTTGGTCTTTCTGCTGCCATGGTTGCAGGTGTCATCCAGGATGTACTAGGAAAGTCTGATATTGCGATTGATATGGAAAGGGAAGCCTTTCCACCTCTACCTTCTCATGCATAGGGTGTCATTATCTAACTTGAATCAAGAAAGTGGAAGCACACACAAATGTGATTCCCCATGTTATTTTTATATTTGAAAGTATGCAAATACACATGCAAGCAAACCATAGCCCACAAGACCTGGTTTGCTGCAGGTATAGCTGCAAATTGGAGGGGGTTCTTGGATTGGACAATTGCATGATTACTCCTTTTAAGTAGGGTAATAATTGTGATACATTCTCTGTCTATTTTAGGAATTTATTTCCCTTCCTTTATTCCACACTGTTGGGACAGGCCTCATTTTCACAATCTTTCCTGCAAAACTATCACGAGACAGGTGAAGATGAATAAATCATACCATAGCCTATTAAATATACTTTCTACTTGTTTAGCCTATACACTGTCCATTTTCATATGTCGGTATTTCCAACTGTGCTTTATTAATAAATTTGTTCAGTATCTCTCTGATTTCATGCTTGGTGCAATGCCTGTGGAGATGCTCGGATTGGGTGTGTGGGACAGTGAAGAAGGCATGATTTCTATTTGCTGGTTCCAGGAGATGGTTAAACAAGAAAACATGCATCATAGGTTCAGGTTCTAGGAATCGGCTCATTTCAAAGAAACGTGCAAATCTTAACAGTGCTAAATCTTCACTGTTAGTGTGTTGCAAGAAGCAAATCTGGAAATGGTATTTCTTGGTTGTTTATTTATTGAGCCCAAATAAAGGGAAGGGCTTTTGGTACAGATAAAGAAATATGGAGTGGATGGGAGAGGGTGGGGTTTGTTTTTGAGTTTTTCCTATGTTCCTCCTCCTCACAGTCTTTAATTAGACAAATCTCTCCTGAAACTTATGGCTATTGATTCCAATTAGAATTTTTTTATAAATATCACATATTTCAGATAGCCATTCTCATTTAAAATTTGAACCAATCCATTCACAAACAGAAGAGATTATGTGTTAGCTGAGGCTTTGGACTATAATGCCCTGCACACTATGCAGTTGTTTCCAACAACTGCTCTTCTCTTTCTGTGCCTTGTGAAGTCATGAAGTGTCATCCCAAGAACAGTTTTTGAGCTCTTAGTAAAATATAAATTAATTAGTGAATGTTCAAGGCTTTGTGAACAGGCATCTATATTTGCATGTGCTTCTCTCTGATTTATCTTGAAGATCCCTGCACTCAAGTTGATGGTGTTCTTCTATTCGTCTCTCTATATTTTAGTGAAACAATAGAGCTCAGGAGGGAAGTCTCATGTAAAAGTGAATTGACTGAAAATTTTTCAGCCCTTCTTCATATAAGTTTTTACTCAGTACCTGGCTGAGCTGTGGAACTCCTTGTCACAGGGCACTGCACTTGCTAAAGGATGATGTAATTTCACTAAGCGGGTGGATTAAGGTGCAAGAAAACATTTTTGGGCTGTAAAAAGCAAAACTGGTACCTCTAGGACAGAAAGACAACAAACCAAACTTTTCTGGAGCTGGAGGAAATACCATATGGAAGTACTCAAGCTCCTCCCCAGGATCTGCTCTTGGCCAGCGTCTGGGGAAGGACAAATAGTGAGGCTATACAACCTTTGATTATCCCTTGTCGTCTTTTCTTATCAACAGGTGCAACAAATAAGAAAGTTCTATAGGTTTTTCAGTTAGCTTTACTTTTCTCAGGTGACCTCTATATGCAGTCATACAACAACCAGTAACTGCTTTTGGCCAATCACGTTTTCTTCCTTGAAGCCAGATCTTGGCAGTTCTACTGAGTCTGCTGAGCCTGGAGTCACAGGAAAGCTCCAACAGTATTTTAACTTTGGTGCACTTAGGAAGCATAATTTGCTTTAGCTTAACGTAGAAAGAACAGGTCAACAAGAAATCTACCAGGAGGCTTTACTATTTACCTCTGGGACATTGAAAAAGAGGAACCTACTCTTCATCTGACAGAAGACAGAAAATGGCCAGCAAGCCATGAACATGAAAGGGAAAAGAACTGGGTAAAATTCTGCATAGCTGGAAGAGTTAAGCAACATTAGTAGCACAGCAAATGCAGAAAGCAACTTTGAAATTTTATAAATAGCTACTGGAAGAAAAAAAGGAAGTTTACAATAAAAATAAGCATTGTAAAAAGTTGAAAGGGGAGCAAAAAATTTAAGGCCAGCACAGTCAAGAATAGTGAGAAGAGATTTTTAAAAGATTAGGAGTGAAAGGACTTCGTCATTCCATGCATGTATTGAAACAAATGGTCAAGTTTGAAAAAATGGCCAAATTTTCAACAGTAATAAACAAGCAAAAATGTCTGATGGTAATGAGAAGGCTTGGAAAAATTCTATTCAAGAATTTTACAAAAACTGGCTGAGGACTTTTCTGAACTCCCTCTTTGAGTCATTTTTTGGTTGTGGGTTTTTGTTTTTCTTAAGCAGGTCTTGGAATGTAGGGGAAAACCTGGTAAGAGAGATGAAAATTATTTAGGATTGTGCCAATATTTTTAACAGGTAGGTAAGATGAAAACTATTACAAGGGTGCTCATCTTGAATCTTGAAGGATATATCGATATATCTCTCATCAGTCTTACAGAGTATATCTATATTACACAGTGCAGCTCTTTGCTGAGATAATATCTTGGTTTCAGGAACGTTATAGCTGTATCAGTGCAGCCTCTGCCCTATTTTAATTAGCCTGAGCATACCACTGTGCTGATGTAGCTAAACTGTTCCTAGTTCTGGATATGGTTCAACTGGAGTTATGTCAGGTACTATAGCATATTTTGGTATTGCACCATAAAGACGGGAGGGCTAGTCTCCATATGTCTGGCCATGTAGTATATTGCTCAACACAGGGATTATACTTGTATCAGTAAAGAGAGTTTCCTATTGGAATAACAAGCAACAATACAACATAAATCTCATCAGCTATCCTTACAGTGGGGGTAATTTGTATTTGTCTCCAGCAATCGTGCAATTACAGTGTTGCAAACAGTGATATACGAGCATTCATGTGAAATATGGTTCAGATGTTGCCACCATATCATGAATTACTTTGCACAAGACTTCTTAGTGAAGATGAGGTCAACAAGAAGGTGCCAGCCATGATGACTTATGCACACAGAAACAATAAGGAAAAAAGTTAAGAAAAAACTCTTGATTAGAAGGGGAAAGAAAAATACCGAAGACATAAAAAATCATCACATGTGCTGGAGCATGGTTTGTTCAAGAATGAAAAATGGGATCTCTCATCTGTGCATCATTTTATTTTTCCTTCCTTCATATGGAAGATTTTTAACTATTTCTCTTGGAGTCAGGGATGTCCTCTACAGTAACTGTCCTGGATTCTATTATCCTAATTGTACAGATAATTCATTCTACCCACAGACTATTTCATGGACTTGGCTTTCTCTGCTGCCAACTTTTCCTTTTTCTCATTGAATTTTCTTCCTTGTTAAGTGCCACACTCTTAATATTTTTTTATTTTCCTCCCTACTGTGAAAATGTTTCTTTTCTGCTCTCCCTAAAGCACCTCTTGCCTGAGAAAGCGGTCTGGGATCCTGCATAACTATCTGTAGGCTTCTTGTAAATGGGAAAACAGCAGGTGCAGCAGCCCTTTGCTGGTTCTGATGGCTGCCCAGGGCAGTATTCTCCCAAAATACCCAAATTACCTCCAGAAAAGCCCTGCTAACTGAAAAGTACCACCAGTTATTCTTGAGGGAGTGAATCCATGGCTACCTTCTTTCTCAAAGACAGCATTTTCTGCTCCCACTTACCTTTATGGCACCTGGTGAGTGACATTTAGTGCCATCAGATCACTGTGGCATGGCTCAGGAGCTGGTGTAGTTGGCACAGGTGTGGCTGTGCTCCACAGTAATGCCTCCTGGCACAGGGGAAAATCCAAGCTCTGTATGGTCCCTTTGCTTTATAGACCGTCAACACGCTGACTTTAACATATTTAATTCCTTTCATCATTACAATGACAAGCAGATAGGATTCATGGGATCATGGATTACAGTGAAGCCCACCTGAGCACAACAACTGGCTGGCTCACCTATCCTCCAAAACATAATAGAGATTGCAGACTCTCACCAGAATCTGACATGATGTTGCTTGGCCTCTGTCCTCACCATTCATGAGTTTTCATGCCTACTTACAAAATGCGCGTCTAACATCCCAGAATGTGCATGTAAAATCTTAAAAACAAAGTTGTAGGAAGAAGCAATGAGAAAGAAAAAAAACCCCATCTGTATCTATGACTCCTTCAATGACAGGAAAAGAGTGAGGTAAAGTACCAAGGAAAGCCCAGGACTATTTTGTGGTGGCAGTAAGGCTTTCCTTCCCAAGCTAACACCCAATCTACTTCACCCTGAGATTAGGGAAGAAAGAAGTATGGTCTTCATGATTAATTCCAGAATTTGCAGTGAAACACTTACCTCTCCTCACATAGAAGAGCTTTTGTGGGGGTGTGTATGTTTAAAAGTCTTTGACAACCTCCCATCACTACAAAAGATTCACTGCAAACATATGCATCCTATTAGTAAGTTATTTTATCCTTCTTTACCTTCCCTGATCATGTCAGCAGTATCAAGTTCTGGAATTTATTTGATGTCATCTTTCTCCATTCTAATTATAATAAACAAGTCTTTCCAGCTACTTATGTAGCATTTTGAGTGTAATATTCTAACTCTTACTATTCGAGGGTTTGTTTTGGGTTTGGTTTTTTTAACTTTGGTTTCTAGAATCCTGTAGGTCTTATTTAAATATTAATTTGCCCCCAGGATTGCAGAGAAATGTTGAAACAAAACCGAAAACTTCTGACAGTCCAAAGCAAATGAAAATAATTGCACAGACAGTATTTTAAAACCAATCTAATGGTTTTTGTGATCTACCTTTTGATTTTTAAACATATAGGGCTGCCGCATCTGCTTCAGTCCAATGTTGCACTGAGGAGGCAGGCTCTTCACATGCTCAAATTATGGCATTTCTTAGGGAAGAAACTTCTTCTCAGGAGGCAACTCTGCTATGTAGTTCAGGATGCTGCTCATGTCCCACAAAGAAAGGATCAAAGACTAGGCCACAGCAGCTCCAACTGAAGGAAGGGATTTATTCTGTTTTCCATCAGTAATTAAAGGCAGATTTTTAAAAATAAATGTTTTCCTAGTGCTTCTTGTGTTTGCCCAAGTGTTACTTCCCAACAGAAAACCCACATGCTGAGGTGTACTACCTTTGCTTTGCAAATGGCATCTTGGCTTGTATCAAAAACAGTGTGGCCAGTAGGCCCAGGGAGGTTATTCTCCCTCTGTACTCAGCACTGGTGAGACCGCTCCTTGAATCCTGTGTTCAGTTCTGGGCCCCTCACCACAAGAAGGATGTTGAGGCTCTGGAGAGTGTCCAGAGAAGAGCGACAAGGCTGGTGAAGGGGCTCGAGAACAGGCCTTATGAGGAACGGCTGAGAGAGCTGGGGATGTTTAACCTTGAGAAGAGGAGGCTGAGGGGAGACCTTATTGCTCTCTACAACTACCTGAAGGGAGGNGATTTGAGTTTTCACTTTTCAGACAAGGAGAGCCCATTTCTTCAATTTGGATCTTAACCTCACTGGATCAAAAAGAAACATACTCCTGATTTACGCAAAAACAAATTAGGAACAAATCAGGTTCCTGGCTTCCTGTATTTCTCCAGAGTTTTTTTCCACAAGTGAGATCTCGTTACATTGCTGTAGCCACAGACCAGGGCCCATGAATGCAAACTGCTCATTTATCTGTCCCATGGACACCCATGTACTGCCAAGTCTCAGTTTTAAGCCAGGTCCCAATAGACATGCTGTACTAAGCAGCCCAGTACATACACATAGCTGAAGTAAAATAAGTCTTTTCCTGCATTCTCTGCACGTATTGTGTATCTCTAAATTTCATTTAGCTACGGTGGAAGTTATTCAAAAAATGAAAGTGCTAAAAATATCTAGGCTTCAGAACGGAAATAGCATCTATATACTGCCGCTTTTCTTTCCTCTAGGTTTATGTCCTTCTTATCAAGAGATGTTAATAAGACTCTTACAGACAACCACATTACAAATAAAACAGTACCATGTGTCTTTTTTATAATATTATATTTTTTTAACAGCACAAACACAGACATCTGGCTAATAATCATTGGAAGACAACACATAATACTAACCCGACTCTTTAATTTATACAAAAACTGAACCAAAAAGAATCTAGAAAACACTTCCTCTCTTCTTTACTTTCATAAATTAAATACACAACATGCCCCTTCTGGAAAATGCACACCACATTTCCAGCATTTACTCATAATGAAAACCAGAAGGCCACAGTCTGGTTGCTCTGGGGTGTGTGTGTATTGTGGAGGGAAGGAATAAAGAACATTTCCTCTATTTGCATGGCTCTTGTGAGAGAGCTGGAGTCACTGCAAAATGGTGAGGTCAAAGAGCTGAAGCTGCAGGCTTCACATCCTGAGGTCCAGCTCTGCAAGCTCTGTGACTGTGTGGGGTCTCAGCTGATATTTCAGCCCTGACAGACACCAGAGGCAGAGGGGAATTTTTTTTTTAAAAAAAAGCAAAAACCAGGGGAAAATGCTGCTTTCATATATGAGCAAAATCTGCTTATAGAATCTCTGAGTTGGAGGAGTGAGAAGTGTCAGCTGCTTGTTGACACAAGAACCATCAGGTGCACATTTTGGCCCCACAGCTGAGAACTCTGGAGGGTCAGGCACAAGGGAGACAGTGCTAGCAGAGACCTGAGACAGCCTCACCACAGTCTGCCTGTTCTCTGAGGACAAGTAGTGTGGGGCCATCTGGAAAAGCACAGGAGTCCCTGCCTCTGAGGCCTCTCCAGCAGAGGGGAGCCCTGGAGTGCTCTGGGGACACCCTGCTGTCAACACCACCTCCAAGGCAGTGACAGGAATAGGGACTGCCTGCCTGCAGCACAACTCATCCACCCATGAAGTGGTGAGGAAGTGGCAGTTATGGTCCACAGAGAGCTTTTGAAATATATTTTTTAAAACTGGATGGAAATATAACATACTCTTAGCCCAAGAGTCAGCTGAAGGAGCTGGAGACAGCCAAATCCTTTCTTCCATCTGTAAATACATGATTTCCCTCCGTCTATGCAAAGCATTGCTGGATAACAACAGCCACAAACTCTACCAAACTGTATTTTCACACAGTAATCACATTTGCTTAATTTATATTCACATCTTTTTTTGGATTTTCTTTCTGAAAACATCCTGCTAAAAGCATCTCTTGTCAAGACTGCTTGTATTGAGAGAGCAAATATTGTAGAAATTCATAAAGACTATATTGGGTTTGTAATGGCAGATTTGAAGAGACTAGGGGGCAGGGTGAGACAAAACAGTGTCCTGGGTCAGCAGCTGAGTATCAGGCTGAAACTACTAAAAAGATATCACCAGCATCTGGTACTCAGATGTCCCTCTGTCACTGGGAGTTTGTCTATGCAGTTCTCCTCCTGCACCTGCAGCAAACTGAAAACATGGGATGACTGCATGAAAAAGGAAGAGACATGACCAAAACATAAAAAAAATTAACTTAATTGCATCTCGAAGACCAACAGCCCTTTCAGGCTACAGCTAAGTCCACCAAAGACTGTGACTGGCAAGAGAGGTATTTCGTGATGAGGGAAGGACTTGTTCCCCTCCTCTGCATAGTAAGTGGAAAACTATAAAGAGGGGAGGGTACTAAATTACATATGCAATCTGCTTCAGGAACGGTTTGGAGACATGGAAAGTCAAAGGTAACGTACTGTTGACAAGCAGAGCACAGGAAAAGGAAAACACACTGTCATGCTAAACACATTACGTTGCTATCCAAGAGCTCGAAGGAGAGAACACTGCATTCTCCAGAGGATGCCAGCATGGAAGCAAGCAGGACTAAAGTTTATTTTCTAGGAAGTTCACCAGATCCAAACATTTGACTTTAAAACAATAATAAAGAGACAATTTGAAAGAACACTGAAATAAAAAGTAATTCCAAGAATTGTACCCGATGAATCATGAAACAGAAATAGAGTGACCAGTGCATCCAAATCAAAACTCTGGATCACACAGTCTAAATATTAACTGTATTTATTTTGCTAGCATAGAAATACTTATTGCTAAGTATGTTCTTCACAGATAGAACAATCTATACATTCATAATCTAAGAGGACAATGAGAATTACATTGCAAGGACAAATAAACACATAGCTTTTCTCTGTCACTGTGCTGTTGAAATATGCTTCTATTTACATGTAACAGAGGTGGATCCATATTCTGTTTAATGCACCAATCTATTGTTCAGACATAGTTTCTTCAGTGGATTAGTAAAAAGCGCAGGTTGCTGTCAGGATGGGTGTTTCAGGGAATCTATTGATGTGATTAATGCAATACAATGGCAAAGGAAGAAAGGGGATTTTTATCTAACCATTATCTTCCCAGCTTTTCCTGGCAGGTAATATTTTTGTTTGCCAGGTAAAATTATCTGTTTGCCTCTTTATAGCTCATATCACCTTTTTCATCACAGATAAATCTGCCTTAATATGAGATTAAGGAAAACAACAATATTTAGGAGGGTTTGGAAGACATTTATATTTAAAAGTAAATATTGGGGATGGGTGATTTAGGGAAATGTGAAATATGTAAGATATGGCCAAACAGAAATCTGTTATTATGTCTAGCCGAAGGATTTTTTCATGAAAAATCTGTATGGAGATTTGACACAACTTCAAAGGGAGGATATGGTACAGTAACAGATCATGTGAATTTAGAGAGCACCAATTATCCTGCACTAGCTTCCTGCCTCAACACTCCTAATGCATAATGGATGTGAGGCAATGTATTCCACATTTTAAAGTAAAAGTGGTAGCTTTCCAACAAAAACATAAATAGAAGACTGCCTTCCATGACAGAGTGATGGGAGTGAGGGAAGAGGCATTTTGCAGAGAAAAGCCTGTTAACAAAAGTTATTTCACCTTGTGTCCTAGATGAAAATAGTGAACCTGGAGTGTTCCCAGTAGGTACTGAGGAGAATTCAATATGATGCCATGTACCTGTGCTTGGCATGACTCATGTTGTCTGGTGGCAGATGCACAGTGCTGTAGTTTCATTTTATTTTTAAAATGAGCTGGCTAATGTGCAATAAAAGGAAGCCAGTGCTTCATCTCTAGTGTTAGAAAGGCAAACTTTCACTGTATACTTTATTTCCCTTGCATAAAGCTTACAGAGGCAAAGCACTGAAGATATCCTTGAAGCGTGAAAGCCCTGCCCATGGCAAGGGGGTTGGAACTGAATGATCTTCAAGGTCCCCTCCAGCCCAAATCATTCTATGATTCTATGATATGAATGAAAACAAACAGGCACTAGAAATTTACACCTCATAGAATCATAGAATCACCAGGTTGGAAAAGACCCATCAGATCATTGAGTCCAACCATTCCTATCAATCACTAAACTATACCCCTCAGCACCTCATCCACCTATCCCTTAAACACTTCCAGGGAAGGTGAGTCAACCACCTCCCTGGGCAGCCTGTTCCAGTGCCCAATGTCCCTTTCAGTGAATTTTTTTTTTTTTCTAATATCCAGCCTGAACCTTCCCTGGTGGAGCTTGAGGTTATTCCCTCTAGTCCTGTCATATTTATTTGTGAGTTCAATCATGATCTCTTAAAAGGAAGAAAGGATAAACAAGAAAATTTAAGGTGTCCACAGCTATAATTATCCTGTACTACATATTTCACCAACTGCAGGTAGACCTGCAATGGGGAACAGGAGGTTGGAAGTTTGAAGACAGTGAAGGAATGTCTTCTACCAAGTCACGTATGCAAACAGTGAAAGGGCAAAGGCCATGTTGTGGTGATTTTCCAGGAGAGGTAAACACTTAGAGAAATAAACTAAGCTAACAGAGATTAGGGTATGCATATTGAAATCTTTTCCTGATAATTTTTTTGCAGGTTGACAACACTTGGGGCCTGAAATGTGAAACTCCATCTGTTTTTATCAGCCTCAGATTTGGATCATCTTGACAACTGAATGCCATCTCAGCTTCATTTTGGCAGGTTCAGGAAGGGGGGGTGGGAAGGCAGAAAAAAACTGACTTTAAACAGTGAGAGTATTATTAGAAGAATATTAAGACATAGTGTGCTAGAAAATTTTTCTCAAGTATTTCTTTATTCTGTATGCAAGCAAAGGTAGCTGTACAGCCTGTGAAAGCTCTTTTAATGGGGAAATATTAGCCATTACATACACTAAAATATAATTATATAAATTGAATTGAATTCCTGGTGGAAGGTTACCTTTACAATCACCAGCATTAACACTTAAATAGAATAGAAATTTTGTCACTCACTTTAAAGAAATCTAGATTTATCCTTAAATATTAAACTTTCTGAAGCTAACAACAGAAGACTGCAGTTGATATCAATGGATTTAGTGGGAGTAGGTGGCAAATTAACAATGTATAAAGAAGCTACTGAAAATAAGCAAGAGTATTTCCCAAATATTCTAAAATGCGTGTTTTGAATTCTGTACTGTGTATTTATTACTCAGACATATATCAGTAAGTGTGGGTGAACCAAAAGCAGTGTTAAAGTTTGAGCCCACTGCTGTTGGAGGCAGTGAAAGTTTCTCTTTCATTTTTTTTGGAAGTAGTCCTAGTCCTTTCCAGAGCAGCAAAGCAGAACAGATAATGAAGTGAATCGGCAACACATTATTGCTAAGGCAGGCTTTTTTCATAAAAATTATTCTTGTGTGCCAAGTGTCTGCTAGACACAGCCCTTCCTTCTTTTCTTATGCAGCTTATCACAGAATCTCCTTATCTCTGTAAGGATTATTGGTAAATAATATTTTAAGCACTATTCCATTAATCACTCAACTAATAGTTTTATTTGGTCCAAGAAAGGTTTCCCTGTCTTTGCTTTCCTTGTTTTTACTATGCAAATTTGTCCTGCTTTTCAAAAAGGTGATGAAGAGCCACTTGTATTTATTCCAAAAATGATCTAGTCACAAGGGCTATACTTAGCAGCCAGCCTGCAGTCCTTTCTCACACTGGATGCTTCTGACTTTCCCCAGAGTTCCTCAGGCAAGGCCATATGCTGGGGATAGTGTCCGTATCAATCACAGTCAATTCTTCCTCATATGGCAATGCTGGTGTGGTGCAACAGGTGGCTGGTGCAAAGGAATGCAGGCATATAACAATGCTGTGAAGGGTTAAAACATTGGGATTTTGCCTGCAGCTGTCCATGATAAATATGCATAAGTTCATCTTTTGCTTAGTTATGGATTCATCCACCTGTTTTTCTGAGAGCACCAGACATTTTGTACTCTAATTATTATCCGAAGTCCATCTAAGTTGACACAAAAGAAGTTGTCAATGATATTAGGGAACTGGGATCAAGCCATATGGAGCAGTTTTGCCAGCATATTTATATTATTGGTTCTCAGTTTTGACCTTACAAGAGTTGGGCATAGATTAAAAAACATTTGTCTCTTCTGAAAAGATTCTGTACTGTTCTTATATCCAAGTAAATATTTAAAAGAAATCTGTGATCCTGTTAAATTATTCCAATAAATAGCACTGCAGAACCACAAAGTCAATGGAGGATTCAGAGCTGAAGCCCGGGTCAGCAGAGGCTGATATTGCTCTGCTGACAGCTCCCACCTCACCTTCAGACCTTCCCAGATCAGCTTTCACACTCTCTCCAGAGATGCTTCATCTGCAGGACATTACCCATAAAGCAGATGGAGCATTGCTGCCACAGAAATGAGCACATTTCCTCCTTCAGACCACCACCCTGATCCCCATTGACACTTCTGATGCTTGTTGCTTTCTATTTGTTCTTTGTTATCTTAACAGTTTATGTCTGATAATTTTATCTCTACTGCATTTGTACCCAGGTAAGGCCACAGAGGTAAGCAGAGAATTCACAGGTAGAATAACGAACCCCAGAAATATAAACATATCAGGAAAGTATCCATAATCTATGAATGCCCCAGAAAACTTCACATGCAGGGATCAAGATTCACCAAACAAAAATCAAAGCAAAATGCGATCACAAAAAAGGAGTATGCAGAGGTAAGTTCCCACATGCATAATTCAACTACCTTGTAGAAAATCACAGGTACAAAGTGCCAAACACTCCCAGTTTCCAGTGAGCATTGAGATCCATTTTATAAATCAAGTAATGCATCATATATATCACTGAATACATTTAATGATGTAAGTCATCATATCATGCAACCTGGCCTAACCTTATGCTTAATTTTCCTTCTTAGTGAAACAGTCAGTGAAGAAATTTCTTGAACTTGACACTCTGTAGCTACTCAGAATCATTAAATCACATACCTTACTTTATAGCAAAGCCTCCAGTTAATCAACATCAGACTTATCTCTTTTTATTACTGTCTGGTATTTACATTGAAGATGTTGGCTAGCCTTGAAACTGAGGTGGCAGAAATGTGGTTTGCATTTAAAAAATAGCCCCATGTTCCCTGACACTTCTCTGCACAATTATTTTCTGGTGTAAGTCCCTTGGGATGGAGATGCTTGTCAGCCAGGTTTCAGAAGGCTCATGGATATGATTAGGTGACAATGTCCCAAGTGACTAGTGCACTCAGAGTAACACAAAACCAGTCTTCTAGTCTTGGCAAGTAAATGGAAGAAGATCTGGCCTAGACTTTTTCCTTTAATATGTTTAATTTTTTTTTCATTCTCACTTTATACTTACTTTAGTAGACTAAGCTAAAATTTTACAGGTAGTTTTCCTGTCTGTAATATTGCAATTTGCAATAGCTGTTAGTATAGAACTACTTATTTGACCCGTCAGTAGCAGTCAGTGATTTGGAACTCGGGGCAAAAAAAACATCGGGAGGATTATTTCCCCAAATCTGTTAGATTTTGAAAGGCTGGAACAGAAAGTTTGAACTATCTACTCTTAACATCACATTACTCAATCAAGATGCGTTTTTGGTTTTTTTTTTTTGTTGATGACTAATTTTCGTGCAGTATAGTCATGACTGTTTGAATAAGAAAAGCACCAGGGCCTCTGATACCACGCAGGATGAGAATCTCTCTGTCAGATCCAGATGAGGAGAAGCAGAACTGCTTGCTCAGGGTCCTCTAGGAGCAGCTGAGAACTTAGCTGTTCACAGTCCAGGGTAGTGCCGACCCAACTGATCCATGCCCTCTCTTGCTAAGTGCTGCACGTAGCAAGAGAGGTATTTGCAGGTATTTGCTGCAGCAAGTAAGACTGAACTCACTGCTGCTGAGAACTAAAGAGGTAATGAGCAAAAAATCAGGGAGAGATGCTTAACTGGGTGAACCTGTACAGCTCTGATGCAATCTACAAAGACTGCCAAGACAAGATGAGAATATAGTTAAGATTTTGCTTTGCGTTTTCCTTTGATACACAAGTACAGGCGCACAAGCGTCAACCCTGACTTTAGTAAAATCAGATCGTTACAATACCTGATGCAAAATTGCACTTGGCTTTAAAAACCTGGCCCACATCCTAAACCTTATGTACGAGAAGTTAATAACTGATTTGGGTCTGTATTCAAGAAAAAGCTTTTTTTCTCAGAAGCATCAGTGTATGCTTTAAAAGGACTTCAAATTTATGGGAAAAACACGCATCACAGAAGCATGCTGATTTTACCATAAGCAATCTTCTTCAGGAAAAGAAGTTCTGCAAAGAAATATCCCTTGGACTTAATAAAAATATATAGTCCTTATTCCTAGTAAGCCTGAACTTTTCTGCGGAGATTATCCCGTGCGATAGATTTGGCAAGAATCACTCTTTAAAAAATTAACTGCTTTTACTATGCATAGCTACTAATGTATTTTAAATCTAAGACACATAGGCAAATAGAGATTAAGTTAGCAAAAGAATTCTGAATTTTGCAGTAAATTATTTTCCTTGCAGATGAGCATCCAGAATGACTTCAGTGTAAAATTTCAATGTAAGTGGGCATCAATTACAGAAGACTACATGAGCACTAAGCAAGAGTTTATCCTTGGTTTTCATAATACTTTGTGTGTAATGAACCTAGGAATGTAAAATAGAATGAACTACATAGCACTAATGCTAGGAAATCTAGTTCTCTTTTATGTGGTTAATGGTAATAAGATTGGTGAAAGTGTGTATGCTGGTATTTTAATTAATAATAGTAAGAAAAAGTATTAATAATAAATACACATTAATTAGAAGAAAAAGGAACACTTTTTGTAATTTAAGTGTTCTTTTGTCAGTGACTTCAAAGAGCTTTAAATACATTTAAGCAATTCTGGTAAACATAGTTTAACACTGAAAACCTAGATCGTCTGTTTTAATACTGTCTTTGATATTTCTGTGTGCCCTGAGACATCATGAAAAGATTCTTAGAATCTAAAGGAGTAAATGTTAAGGATACATCTGCTAGCAGATAATGCACAACTTACTGGTTCTGGTTCTTCATAATTTTGCATCTGGTGTAGTCATTCAGAGATGTGCAGAGACAATGCAAAACATTAAAAAATTAGAATCACATTGCTCCAAATCCCTTTATGCATGTGCACAAAATGCATTACAGGAAACTGGAAAGTCAGTCCCACTGACTGGTAGAAGTCCTGCTGATGTTAGGCCACATTCCAGTTTTATTCAAGAGACTTCTTCAGATCTGATCCTTTTTACATTTAATTCACAGTCAAAAATGAGATTCATGGATCTGAACTCATGAGTTCAACCATGTAAAAGGCAGTTTCTTTGGAGAAAAGGTAACCAACAGTAAACAGGGCCAGACTCTCAATTAGTCTTCATGGGGATTTTTTAGGTATTCACTAGAATTCATACAGCAAGTCTGCTCTGTGCATTTTGCTGGACAGATAATGTACAAAAGTATTTTCAAACTAAATGCAGCTGGTTCTAATCTTCTGATAATTCAATCTTCACGAATCCCTAGCTTTAACATGAACCAAGCCATCTGTGAAATGTTAGTTACATTAGAAGACACAAATCTACTTTTTGACTAGATCCAAGCCAATCAATACAACTTTCTTTCTTTGATCTTTGTATTTTCTGGAATAATGGCAAGAAACAAAACAAAAGTCACCACAAAGTCAATCCAAGCCACAATGAAGTCTTAAAACTACTAGGCACTCTTTGATGAGGGGCTTCTTTGCTGGTAGAGTTTGTCTGCTTGCCACATGCATTCCAATGACCATTCAGATTCTGCTGCTGAAATGAATTTAGAGGATAAACTGTACTTGCAATAATATAGCAACCAGTAGGAATACTGAAAGGGCATATATGGTTCTCCTTGCTTTTTTCAAATGAAATCCAGACCAAATTTGTTTAAATAACCTGTATAGACAATACAGGAATTGAATGCAGGAAAGAATGCTGAGAAAAAATAAAGCACAGTCAATTCCAAGTACATCAGCCAATTGCAAGTACACCAAAAAAATTTTATTCATATCATATGTTCATATTACATTCAAACTGTGCTTGTTCCATACTCTCACAATCCAGCTATTATGTGGTTTCAGTAACATTTACAGATAAGAGTTTGTATTTTAAAAAAAGAGAAACAAGGTTGTTCCATTAAAAGCAAATGAATTCACATAACAAATGCCTTTTTTTGTGTGAAAGTTGCTTTATGCATTATGTAGTTTTCCTCCATATCTGAGATGTTTATTATTGAGCCAGGATTTTCACTGCCCTATATTTCTTTAATTGAGAGCTAGTTCAGTAGGAAAGCAGTGCTGCTGGAGTACAGTAGTTTATTGATGGTTTTTTTATGCCATTGTCTATGTAATGGACAGATGATCAGAGTGAGAATCCAGTATCTGCTCACCAACTCTTCTCTGGATCCTAGGGAAAGACAGTAGTAATCAAAATGCCCTCGAGTCATTGTTTTGGCAACACAAAAAGATGATTCACTTGCTTTTCACTTGCTGCCAGAAGTACACAGAATGAAGAAAAAGAAGACTAAATTGACTCCAAGCCTACTAGAGAAAGTCTGCTCCATTCTTTCCATTATCAGGCATAATGAATAATTTCTCCTCCATAGTTTTTTTTTTTTCAGTTGCCAATCTTATATTTTTCTTATCGTTTACAAGCTTTAATCTCATACTCCTGCAGTCCTCAAGACTAGTCACTCTTTTTCAACAATGTGGAATCAGCTAGAATAATTTTGAAGCTCTTTAAAACACCTGTCATCACAACTAAACTTTAACTGATTCATTTACCTGAAACCCTAATAGTCTACCTAGAGATACTTTAATTTGGACTACTAAGGTCTTCTAGTGCCTGATGGTGCTTTTTATCTTTTCCACTTAGGTGTTATCTTCACAATATCCTCATAAATGAGAAGATTAGTTGCTCATCCCCTTCATCCATGTTGATTAAAGTTTGAACAGACTCCATCCTTTCATTCACTTTACTGGTGCGGTGTGCCATGGCAGAATGGATGGAAATGGTCGCACTCAGAAATATGGTCAGTACAGATAACCCTTTTGAAGGATTCTGGGAGGATGACATAAGTAGGGAGGAACATGACAAAGAAACATTCAGTTCAGATGTCCTGGGCTTCAGAACATTATCTTAAGCACAAAATATTGCAGGAAAGGCAAAAAAAAGAGAGAGAGAGAGAGAGAGAGAGAGAGAGAGAGAGAGAGAGAGAGAGAAAGATCAGCTCCTGCTTTCCTATTTCTTTCCTATGCTACCACCTGTTTTCTCCCAGCAAGGTTCTGTTTGACAGTCTTCGTAGAAAGAACATTTAAAACAGATTTGATCTCCATAAATTCTAACAGCTGGAACAGTAAAACATGGAACAGCTTACAATGGCTTTCCATATGAAGAAATGCTGGAAGCATCTCCAAATCCTTTGAATTGGCAGAGAAAAATAGCACGGATAGCCAATATATTCTGTCTGGCACATCTTTTATTCAGAAAGAAAATGTCATTCATTATCATGCATACTGCAACCAAAATATGCAGAGATACAGAGAGAGAAGGGAAACCTTTAAAAGGCTTCCATAGGAACAGGAAGAACACTGTAACTTTGAAGTCATGGCTACCATAAGAAATTTTCTTGTTTAAATCTGAAACAAAGAAGCTTTACAAAATCACTATCAGTTTTGGACTAGGACTAGAACAGGCACTCAGCCTGGAAGGGCCCTCTAAGCCAAAAAAACACCCTCTTATATCCACAGTAGACAAGAATATAGTGAAAAAATTAGCAGAGTAAAGACAAAAAACATTTAGGAATATATGGCTCTGAAGAGGACTGGACTGCCTGACCTGAAATCTGGTAAAGGTATATACAGAGCATAAGACATCCGCAGGAAAAGCGAGAAAAAAACAGAGCAATGGAATCAGGGAACTTGCTTAAAAACAAATTAAAAATTAATTTTTTTAAAAAAAGAGAAAGACAATATTCACAATGCCAAAGGAATGTTTAACTAGAGACACATTTTCATTAAATATAATTCTGTACTGTCCTTTACTTTCCTCACCTATAAAACCCTAAAGGAAACTTACCTTCTCACAGTTTCTTTCCTCAAAACATATTGTACCTCTGGAAAGATGGAGCTGCAGAACCTAATGCTGATGCCCTGAACTACCTGTGGAAATCTCACTTTCACTGGCTTCTGCTTAAAAGATGAATTCATGAGCACCTGGATATTAAATGAAACTTTAATGTCTTTAATGCCCACCTCACCATTTCAGCAACAGTAGTTTTTGAATGACATTTTTCTTTCTTTTTTGAAAAGCACTACTTTTGCCTGTGACTTCATTTATCACGTGATGCTCAGGCAGAAATTTTCCCATATACTCTCTTCAGTCTAATGCATTCTCTGCATCTACCAGTAAACCCTGGGAGCTGTGGCCTTGACACATGAAGGATTTTGTATGAGAAGCATGTTTTAGAAGGAAAAAGGGTCCTATTCAAAAATACTATATTTAGAACGAAATAAAAAGATCAAGTTGCTCTGAGCACTCTCTTTTGCCTTCACATGATTTCTCAAGCATTATAAATCACATAATAGGACAAAGGATACTTCTGCCAGGCCAGAGTGATTGGAGCCAAGAAATACCTTTCCGCCATACGGATCACAGATACAGAGAAAGAAAAGATAACTTTCAGCTTTCTTATATTTTCATGACCAACTAGAAAATAAGTTAGCCAAAAAATGATTCAACACCTACCCACCAAACTGAAGAAGGGGAACCTTAAGTTTAGGTGTACAAGGTCTCTCCTGCTGCCATCTGCTGTCTTCACACGGAAGCATGGAAAATTTCAAATAATACGAGGATTTTCCCCTCTACCTACTGCATTAACCCTATTCACAATTTGACGAAAATTCCATGGACTACATGGGGAAGTATCATTGATGGTGATTTATTCACTCTGTGGTTCTAGGAAAGAGCTAGCACAGCTCTTTCATTTGCAGAGTTACTGACATTAGTTGCTGCTACTGAAGGTATTGGACTCAGATTAGCATTGCTCATGAGCACCTGCAGGAAAACCAACGTGCAGCAGTAAAGGCTAATGCTAGCTGCACGCATGAAATGCTCTACAGAAGTTATTCTGTTAATCTTTTGGGAGCAGAGAGGCACCGGGGATATGCTGTCAGTCACTGCTTAAATTTGAGGAGCTGCAAAAGTTGCGCATATTACTCCGGTCTGACATGGACACGTAAAAATTTTTCACCTACTTAATAAGAAGACTACTAATAAATTAATNTAGAAAGATTTTGGGAGTAATTTTTAATGTATTTTGTTCAGAAAGTGCCTGCTAAATTTTGCACATTATCATTAAAAGGGAAAATTGAAGCAGTTCATAATGCTATTACTGAATGGCTTCCATTTTCCAAGATATGAGTGGCCCAATCCCATGACATTTTTTTCTTGAGATGAGGGGGAATCAGTATCGTGTAGGATCAGACCTTATTTTTTTTCAATTTTTGAATGCAATCATGTAAGCAAAATTAAAGGGAAAGCTTTCACTTTCCAAATTCTTTATTTAACAACTATAAATTACTAACTTGATCTAGAAAATTTTCCTTTACTTTGGCTGCCTATTTCAAGGCAGTTGTGTGTGTGTGACATGAATACCCATTTGAGGCAAAAGGAAAGGCTGGTCAGTTCTGCTGAAAAGCAAGGAAAGCAGATTAATAAGGGAAATAATGTATTCATTCTGGTCTATTATATACTTTCTACAAGTACCTTTTAATTGGACAACTTGAATAAGTGGAATGTAAATGTGTCTACAGCACAGTATGAGTCTGGTGCTTTAAAAGCCAAAGTTCAGCTCCTGATGTCATTAATCAGGAATCATAATTTGTAAATGTAGGGTATGCAATGGAAATTAAAACTTACGTGCTTTATTAACTAAGTCTTCAGGCATAGGTAAATCTATTTGAAAATGAGTTCTTTCATTCCAGCTACACACTGCAGGCTTAAAGACAGCCTTATTATGAATAAGTTAATAAACTACTGCCTTTGACTACAGAAAATTTGATTCCCATGGCTACATCTGGTAGGGACCCTTGTATAGACATCATGGTGCAAGATGGGTTCAAAGTTTCATCTTTGAGTCTGTACAGATTTAGACCAAAGAAAGATCAGCTATCACCCCCATCATATAATCACCCTAAATGAGTTTGAAGGCTCTCTGAAAGCAAGATATACTAGCGTGGGACACATGTTTTGATGAGCTTTAAGAAACCAGGATTAGAATTTTTATTTTCTTGATGTATAGTAACAATCCTGATATTATTCATTCATTCTGCAAATGCAATAATGGTATGTGTCCAAGAGCCTGGCAAAAACTTCCTTTCTAGACCTACATTCTCTCATGTAGTAATAAAGTAATTATCTGTTATTGCCGACACTGGCGATATCAATACCTAAAAGCCGCATTGTGTGCTGCTGGTATACAGACAGCAGACTTGCCCTTAGTCCAGGTTACCTGTGCATAGATATTATTGCACAATTAGTATTTTTTAATGGCAATAGTTTATCTCCACTTTAGTTCAGTTTAGCTTATGCTAAACTGGTTTTTGTCTGCATTCTCCAGCCTATGATCTCAGGCTACCATCCTTGTCAGTGTTCTCAGTCTGTAAAACGGAGGATGATTGCTGTGCTGCTCACTGAATTTGAGTGCTAACGTTATCCTTTCTAAAAGAAAACATCACACACCTGCCCTGCTAGCTAGTAAACAGGCAGTAGGATGGTTGGCACAGCTAAAGGATGTAGAAAGGGAAATGAGAAAGAATCCCAAAATCCCAGAGGGGAAAAGGCCAAACTTAAAAAAAGATATTTAACTGCCGAGTATGGGATAGCTGAAAGACAGTAAAAGATTCCTTAAACTGGGCAAAGCAACAGGACAGAAGTAAAATGAAACCTCCTAAACCTCGTCTGTTCATTTTTCTTATGGGGTCAGCTGCAGGCTGCTGGCCTGTTTTAAAATCAACACTTCACAGCAAGAAACTATACAGTAATGTATCACGTCTCTGCAGGCACTTCCTTCCACTGACAAATGTTTCAAGCGGAGTAATAGCTTAAACAGAATTGCACAGAGGAGTGAACCCCACTCATGAGGAAAGAGCTATATGAGTATTTATTTACAGATACATACAAATGCACACAGGCTATTGTATAGACCAGCTCCTTATCGTGGATCATGATCTGTATAAAATGCAAAGCTATAGGAGATGTTTTAACAGTTGGGGGGAAAATATAAATTCCACATGTAACAGTAATTTATTCTGTCCCCAAAGGGGATCCCCATAAGCTCTTCAGTCTAAAAATCACTTTCTCTTCCAGTAGTTTTAGCACTTATTAGTTAGCATCCCTAGTTAACATTGCTAACCTGCTAACTACACCTTTTCCTAATTTTTCTAAGTAAGGAGAACAGAAAAGGGGTCACTCCCAAGCACAAGCTGAAGTACACTTTTTCCTGAGGCAGAGAATAAATAGCACTCTAATGCAAATTACTGATACAAAGCCAGTGCACCAATTAATGCTTCAGCTAAATCCTTAACTTAGCACTTATGTGAGACATTGAACTTGTAGGGCTTGGACCAACGTATAATTTTCATGAGGAGTTCACTAATTTGAGGAAAAAACTGAGCGTGTTTTTTAGTACGACAAACCAGACAACTTATCCACTGGGGAGAGATGAAGGAAGATAAGATTCTACTTTTCCAGATTTGTGAAATGTTTTTCAAACTTCCTCATTTAACATAAGCTCAGTATCAACGAAGTTTCAGACTAAAATTTTTACCTCCTCTCTATTTCTCTGTGAGAGAAAAAAATTGTATTGTGCACACAGAGTTTCAACTAGCTCTGCTTGAATTTTGCTAGTTTTCAAATGCTTAGGCATCACATTGGACGTGTTCATTCACCACCAGGGCTGGTGAATAAAGCACTAGAGCTCTGCAATTTTATTCTTATTTGGTGATCACATTTCTAGGAGGCTGCCATTTTCTAAATACATTCATGCAACAATGTTAAATTTAGCTTAAGCTAGCAGGACTTGTAGGTTTACACTTCAACAAAAATGGACGTTTAATGAGGACTCCAGGAAATTATACAGTTTTTGACAAAGTTTCATTAATGTCTTGGAACTGCAATTTTTGGATAATCAATAAAAAGCAGCAAACTGCAAGCCAGATTTTTCAAGAAGTGAGTGCTCAGCACTTCCTCAAAATGAAACAGTCTCTATTTAGTTTCCATTATTTAGAACTTCACAAATTATTAGTTTCTTTTAAAAAAACATGGTTTTTTTACCCCCTGGCTGTTAGTCAATTACATTTATCAGATTAAATGAAGACATTTCTGAAGATTTGGAAATGACTTTCCAAACTGGAATCAAAACCTATTTGCAATAAAATGAAAAACTAAACATGCAGAAGTTAAAGATCAATTATACATAGCTGCAAAAGTCAACCCTGACTTTTTATGAGTTTCTTTCATGTAAATCAACAATTAATTTGTAGCATTATAGAAACAAGACTACAATCCATCCTACTGTGAAAAGGTCCATCTAACTAAAGTTTAGCCTCTTGAAACCTTCTGACAAACTTTATATTTTTGTTTTGGAAGACAATTTCCGTTTCTACTTTATACAACAAAGAAGGAAGACCAGAAGATGCCTAGGTATACCTTAACCTCAGAACACTAGGAATAATTTACAGAAACTGAAAGAGGTAGGTCCACAGTGACATCAAGAAGACTGGCTTCTAACATGTATTTTACAATAGCAGTTGGGCATCTATCAAAATTAATGACACAGCAATTAATAAGTTCAACCTAATTTTAAAAACTCTGCCATATTTTAGTTAAACATGTAACTGAAACCTTTAATCTCTAGCTCTCCTCAAGTCTCTGGCAAGATTCTTGGTGCCTTTCAGGCCACTCAGCATTTCAGGTGCTGATTCATTACCCTTGGGTAATTTAGAGGGACTGAACCTCCCCACTTTCTATGAGGAGGCAAAATCCCAGCCCAGAAAGAAAAACTTCAGAGAATTTGTGTTCAAGGTAAGAGGATTACCCTCTACTAATTGGGAACGAGTAATTTGATCTACCTCTGGGTCAGGCATCACATTTTTACCCTTACATCAGTGACCCCTGGGAACTTCTTATAACTTGAGCCTCACTTGGGAGAATTAACAATACCCCATGCCTTATGGGAAGCCAGTAAAGTTGTTCCTCTTCAAAACAAGGCACCATAAGGAATTGCATGTATCTATGAAGGAACAGTACCTCAAATGACCATGACCACAGCACAGGGAGTGGGCCTACCATGTGGGGCACAGGTGGTTGCAAATAGCAGCAAGTTTTTTTCCCTTTTCCAGGTCTGCAGGTGAGAGCAGGGGAGAGGCAGGACCAGACCTGCAGTGCTGGGGCTCCCGGGCTGCTCCTTGCCACACATCCCAGGCTCTCGTCACTTGCTCTGAAGAGGTGCACCAGAAAAACTGCAGGAAGGAGAAGATTTCCTTCAGATGTTTCCACTTTGGTCCAGGAAACTAGACACCATTGTAAGTAACAGGAGACGAGTACTGTGGGAAGCAGAGTCCTCTTACTAACGGGTAAGATGAAGTGGTTCATAGGTCCAGACTCCTAACTTCACATACAAGAATCTCAGCAATTTAATTTTCAGTTGTTAATCATTTTTATGTTTCCTCAGTGGAAAAACGCTTAAATATAATTTATGTCCAAGCTGCCAAAAAGTTATAAACAATTCCCAGGCTGAAAGTTGCCAAACTATGTCATTTTTTTTTGCTTTTTAAAAAAGAGGTATTCTTACAAGAAGTACTGCTCAAAAAACTGCAGTCCAAGGAAAATCCGCCAGAGAAATGAAACAATGGGGGAAAAATAGCCTATTTCCTTCAAGGGCTGTGTAACAATCTCTGGAATGTGTCTAGCCTCCACTGTGTATTTCAGGGTGACCTCTTTCATATTTTCCATAACTCCCTTCTAGTAAGAGGGAGACTCCACATGTACATCCAGGTCTTCAGCTGGGATACGTCAATCTTGTTTGGTGAAGTCAGTAACACCAAACTGATTTACCATAGCTGAGGCACCTGCTGGTTGCTCACCAGATAGCCCGAGCAGTGTAGCACAGGTTTCACCCTAGCCCAGCACCAGTCCAGCTGCCTCCTGCATCAGAAGGACGAACAGAGCCTGCTGCATCAGTGGGACCTGCAAAGGGTCAGACAGCACTGCAGAGGGAAGGAAGGTTGCTGACAAGAATATGGCTTTCTGAAATTGTGACTCTGTCAAAATGACGTAAAATTCTTGCCTTATAGTATCACGGTTGTCTTTCTCTGTTTACTATCTATACATGCAAGAAAGCACTGGAAGTTTAGATGACTTGAAAACTGAGGTGAGATATTCTAAGTTTAGTCTGATACTGAATAATGTTATCTTTCTTCAGCATCAAAACATAAACTAAAAGGAGACAAGCATCCCACTTGTTAAAACTTTGTAACAACTCTATTTCATGTTTTTGAATCTTTGTCAAATAAGAAACTAAGTTAAACCCCTACAGTACTATAAAACTCCTCCCTCCTCTAAGTTAAGCACTAGGTAGAAAACCAGAGGTAAGAAATCACTTTGTCCTTAGGGTTTGCACCTGAAACAGTCATACTGTTTATCAGTTTAGTGGCTATATGGAGTAATTTGCCTGGAGTAATTGCCTCCCTCCCGCCTGAAACCTATACACACAAAGTTATTTTTGCTTTAATTGTCAGTTATTCACTTCTACAGCCAAGTCAAATAGTTACAGATGAAAAAATAAACACCCATATATGTATTTACTGCAGATTTTTTGCTAAAACTCTGATTCTGTATTGTAGATACCACAATTATACCTGTTCTCTAAACCATGAACACAACCAGTAAACAAGTTAACACCCCAAACAAACCCCACCTAAATTCAGGCAACATTCAGAATGCGGCTTAGACTGAAGAAGAATTTAAAAGCTTGAGTTTTCCATATTTTGTTAACTGATCCATAGCATTCTCTTCAGAAATCCCCAACTAATAAGACACAGAGGTAAACATTCTTGCTTTTAAACGTCTTTAATTTTGTTCAGTTCCTTAAACTCTGCAATTACAGAGATTTGTTTTTAAAATGTTAGTATCCAAGTTTAGGTTTCCAACAGTACTTGAGTAATGAAGTAATCTTGGGTGTAATATAAAGTTGTGGATAACTAGCTTTCTTTACAGCTCTGAAACTTTTAATATACTTTTGTGCAAGCTCTGTAGGACCCAGATAATCAAATGTATTCATTCCTGCTCCTAATAAATTTCAGTAGGAATTAAACATCTAGATTAGGATCCATGCTTCTTTCTCCACCTCTGTGCCTTGGTTTCTGGTCTACAAAACAGAGGCAATGGTTCTTTACTTATAAACCTAAGGATGTATGCAACAGCTCCCTCCCTGGTGTGAGGTCTCAAGCATGGTCCTGCTAGGAGCTCAAGAAGGCAGATGGGGTGCTTTCTTGTTTGCTTGGGGTTTTTTCTGTTTGTTTAATGAAACATCATACTGAAGCACACAAATCCCACCTAAAGAATTTACCTAAGGCTCTGCCTCAGAGGAAAGGAGACCTTTCCTAAAAACAACCAAACAAATCTGTCTACAGACTCTGAATTTCCTGGACATTGTTCCCATCTAGAGGAGATTTCTCTCTCTCTACTACCAGTGCTTTAAGCATGTTGAAAACCTGGCCTGAGGCAGGTATTAATACACGGGTGGGAAGATGGGACTGGAGCTGCAGTGCCTTGTTCTTCTTGCCTTTTTTTTTGTGTGTGTGTGTGTGTGTGTGTGTGTGTGTGTGTGTAAAACAAAGCATTTTTGAGGAATTTTTTTGCTGGAGTGCAGCACACTCTTGCCACGGCTAAAAGACCATGGAAGTAGGCTATATAAAGCCATTCTACTGCAACAGACCCCAGGAGCAGGTAAGAGGTCTAATACCTGCTAGCAGATAAGACCAGACAGAATAAGAACGAAGAAAATCAGTGTCTAGTGATGTCCAATTTATAGCAGAGCGACTGAAAGGCATCTCTTTTGACAAGACCACAGGATATACGAAGATGGATTGTTCATGTAGTTTGAAGGCTGTGCAGCCTACTGACCAGCTGTTCAGTAAAACTTGCCGGAAAATCTGGGGGAGGTTAAGTTTCAATGAAAAATTTCAAGGCATTTGCCTCTAATATGAGGAAGCATAAAGCTCTTGGGTTTATTTTCTATTGCAGATCAGCAAGATAAAGACATTTTTTTTTTGCCTGAGCAGCTGGGAAGCACTGGGGCAATGCGTGCTGCTACCATCAGGTCTGTGCTCCTCTCCAGCACCGCAATTCTCCCCAGTCCTGTTCAACAACATCCATAGATTGTCATTAAAGGACATGGCTGCAGGTGCCAGGGACACGCTTCGGAGGCAGTTAGCTGTTTCTCCGCATGACCTCAGCAGCAGCTCGAGTGCATTAAAGGAAAATACTTAGAGCAAAACAGGATGTTGCGATGGATACGTAGTTCTTCCTGACCGAGGAGAAAGCGACGCATCACATGGCTCCATGATGTTGCTTAACGTATGAAGCACTCTCGGCTGAGGGATTAGACGATACGGAGCACGGCTGACTCGAATTTCTGGTTCTGCTTTCTATTTTCTCTCATCTTCAAGCCACGGCTGGAAGTTACAGGAGACAGTGGGTGGTGTGGCTGGCTGGGAGAGAGAGGTCGCCTACACACAGCTATAAGAAACATAAGGCTAGGGAATCATAGAATCATTAGGTTGGAAAGGACCCACCAGATCATCGAGTCCAACCATTCCTGTTGATCACTAATCCATGCCCCTCAGCACCTCGGCCACCCGTCCCTTAAACACCTCCAGGGAAGGTGAATCAACCACCTCCCTGGGCAGCCTGAGCCAGCGCTCGATGACCCTTTCCGTGAAGTTTTTTTTTCCTGATGTCACGGCTCCTCTGGCTCAATATCCAGCGAGGAAAAACTTCCTCAAACTAGCTTGAACGACGGTTTTTGGAGTAATCTAAGAAAAAAAAAAATCGGTGTGATATGGGGCTAAGTTGCTTTGATCGCTGGGGGGATAATTTCACATCGCCCCGATTAAAGTGTCAGTGCGAACTCCCCCGACGCGAACCGCGATGTCGCTTATCCCGGGGGGGGGGGGGCCCGGCCCGGGCAACGCCGCCGGTGCCCGCGGCCCGTATCCCGCTCGGCTCCCCCCCGGGACCCCCGGGCGCCCCCCGGGACGCGTCGGGCCGCGCGCTCCCGCAGCCGCGGGGGAAGCGGCGGGTGCCAGGGCGGGCGGAGTCGGAAGCACGACAGCACCGGGCGCTGGGGCGGCGCTGCCGGCGGCGGGAGGAGCTCGGCGCTAGGTGCCGCGCTGGGGTCGCGGCGCAGGGACGGAGCCCGGCAGCGTAGCAGCAGCAGCAGAGCAGCGGCGGCGAGAAGCGGGACGAGGAGGAGAAGGAGGAGCCGCCGCCGCCTGAGCCGCGGGAGCCGCTGCCCCGGGGCGGCTGCGGCGCCGCCGCCGCCTCCGCCTCCCTCCCGCTCGTTAGTCCGCGCGTGAATGAACTCGCTCCCGGCCGGCGACGGCGGCGGCTTCGCTTCGGGCTGCGACGGCGCCTTCGCCCCGCACAAGATGGACGGTTTCGCCGGGAGTTTGGGTGAGCGGCGGGACGGGGCGAAGCCGCGGGGCCGCGCACCTGCGGGG
>WAAB01021938.1:68381-94158 GCA_013389865.1 Piaya cayana
GGTAAAGCGGCGGGGCGGCCGGGGGCGTGCGAGCCGCGGCGGAGCTGCCAGCGCGGAGGCTGCTCGGCTCCAAACCATCTGTTGCGGGAGCGCCGGCTGCACTTGCTTCCTTTGTTCTTCCCTCGCCGGGGGCTTGCGCTTCCCCGGAGTTACTTGCTTGGCTCTGCGGGCTATTCTCGTCCCCCCCCCTTAATATTTCAAACGTTATTATTTTCTTTCCCAACACACACACCGCCCCCCCNCCCCGAGGATCATTCAGGGAGTATGAAGCCACCCTCTTTACATCCCTGCATCTTTCGCAGGCGTTTCGTGGTGGAGCTCGCTCCATCTTTTCTACAAGAACAAATCCGCGCCTCTAAAAATTAGGTTAATTTATTTTATTTTATTTTTTTTAAACAGCACTCGTAAAATCTGTAATAATAGTAAAAAGCTCTCAATTTTCTGGAAAAATTGACTCATCTAAATACTTTCTGAGCGTGATCCTAAGCTTTCAGGTTTTTGAAATGTCAACCCCGGCGTTTTTGGGCGCTTGTCCAAACTAAACTGGTGCACCATAATTAACACTGTGCTTTGGTAGTTTGGCTTTTTGCCTGATACGCTCTCCTTGCTCAAGTAACTTCCATGGTCGTTTTATATCTGGCGANGCCTCGCCCCGGGGGTGGGTGTCGCAGCGGGACCCGGAGCGGCTCCCCCCGTGGCCCCCCAGGCTCCGCGTAGCTCCTTAAAAGTTTTGGGAAGGCGTGATCCTAACCTTTCAGGTTTTTTGGGAGGCGTCTGAGTCCCCGTGGCTGTGCGCTCCCCGAGCGGCGATTCGAAATAACTTGAGCCTGGTTTACCTAAATATTCCTAGGAAGCTGGCTGGGCTGCCATCAATTTCTTTAAGAAAAAAAAAATAATAAAANCACTCGTAAAATCTGTAATAATAGTAAAAAGCTCTCAATTTTCTGGAAAAATTGACTCATCTAAATACTTTCTGAGCGTGATCCTAAGCTTTCAGGTTTTTGAAATGTCAACCCCGGCGTTTTTGGGCGCTTGTCCAAACTAAACTGGTGCACCATAATTAACACTGTGCTTTGGTAGTTTGGCTTTTTGCCTGATACGCTCTCCTTGCTCAAGTAACTTCCATGGTCGTTTTATATCTGGCGATCAAAAAAGCAACACACGGAGGAATTGTATGGGTTCTGTTCCCGCTTTTCAGAGGGAAGAGTGTGCCTGTGGGTGACATATGCAAATGGGTCGTGGTTAATATTTATGAACCTCTTCATCCAGTAGTGGGACTGCTCACCATCTCAAAGGGCACCGATACGGCTTTTAATTCGTGGAATACTGGCCCCGCTGATATTTAGAAATAACTGGCTTGTGTTGTGGAAAAAAAGCCCACTTTTTAAAAAAGTTATTCAGTGCCATCTTCCTCTGTGGAGGTTTGGTGGCCCAGCACCTTTTGCTGGAGCGCTGTTCTGCTGCTCAGAGCATCTTGCTTACCTTATTAAGGGAGGCTCCATCTGGACCTTTAATTTGTTTCACTGTTTGGTCAGGAAGGCATTGTGATTTTATTAGAATTTAATGAGGATTAAGCTCAGCTCAACCTTTTAAACTGTGTTTCATGGTATTCATTGTTAGCTGGCTTTTGATTTTGCTTTTATGGAAAACACTGGTGCAAGGTTGTTTTCTAGACTTGGGCACTCCTAGAATCTTCAGCTTTGAAGAATAAAACTTTATGTGGCTTTCTTCTTTTCAGGTTTAAATCATGCTGCTTAGCCCTCTTCTGTATTTCTAGTCCCTTGTTGGTTGCTGTAGCTGCTAACGAGCATGTAGTGTTTGCAAAGATGTGTGAATTGTCCTGAGTTTTTTTTGTTTTAACGTTCCTAATTAAAGTCTAATGGCTTGAATTTAATTAGCTCTCTGCTAAATGTCTTTTAGGAAGGCCGTAAAAGTAATTTAGAATGAAATGTAAAAATTAATTAAAATTATTGTTGGCAAAACGGTGCTATCTATGTATGTGCATGCTCAACCAGTCGAGCGAGCTTATTAGAGAGCAAGTTGTCCTTTTAATGCCTCCTGTCATTATCTGGAAGGCAAAATGTTATTACAGATTGTGCCCTCCAGCACAGTCAGAAATACCTTCTTACATGTCTCTTGTAGTTGAAAACAGCTGTGTAAAGTATTTTCTTTTGGCTTCCACATTGAAATTTTTATGAGAATAAACAGAGGAAAGAATCCATTTTATATGTAATTTAGAAAATTGTTTTGGTAATTAGATTAGTAAATGCTTATGTAGCACTCTACTTAAGAGTGTACAATTACTGTATAAACTAAAAAAAAAAGTGGGTTAACTCGCACAGCCGAAGTAGGTATTGATTTACTCTTTTGATACAACACTGAGTTATTTCACCTGTACTGGGACTTAAGTACTCTTTGAATGTCACCAGTAACAAAGTAGTTATTGAATCCCATTTATTGTCCCAAGCAGGACAGTCATATCTTACATTTAAGAATTTTCAACACAGTCTCTGTCAGAGGTCAGAATGGATTTTGGCCACCTGCTTTTTTTCAGATGCATCCCTTGAAGTGAAACAATGTGCTTCTAAATGGAAACGAGGAAAATGGGAGCTTGGACCTGGTGTCTGGGTCCTGCCTAGTGGCCTTGCAGAGACAGGAGTGTAGCGTGGGTGTCTGGCTCAGGTACTGCCAAGTTGTTTTGCATCTTAGGGTCCTGATCAAAACAACCTGAAGTTCACGGAAGAGAAAGCACTGTTAATTCAGAAGAATTGAGCAAGACAGTTCTTCTGAAATGAAAATAAAGCTCTTTGTGCTGCGGACTACTGCTTTCATCTCATCCACCTTCACACTGGTCCCTGTGGGTCCATGGTGAACTGCTTTAGAGATGCCACTCAGAGGGCTTTGTAGGACTGTAGAAGGCCAGCAATTTTGCTGACAATAGTTTTGATTTTGATGTATCATAGAATCACCAGGTTGGAAGAGACCCACCAGATCATCAAGTCCAACCATTCCTATCAAACGCTAAACCATGTCCATGTAACAATGTATGTTTGGGATTCATAGATTACATTCATTTATAGCCTTCCTGCTCACTTTAGGTGTTTTGGTGGGTTTCTCCCTAAACTGACTTGTTAGAGGGTATGAGAAGCGTGACAGGTGGTAGGAGAGAAGGGGCAGGGGCCGTCAGGAGAGGGTGGGTGGGACATGGTGATACTGTGTAGTTGGCAGCTCTTAGATGAGCTCTGCTTTATTGTGAACCTGACACAGCCTGAAGAATGATGCCTTTCTTGGGCCTAAAACTTAACAGTCTGGAGCTGGTGCTCATCTTCAGCTAATGCTCATCTTCAGCCAAAAGGTGTCTTGGAGTTCTGTCTTAATATGAAGCATCTGTCACTTCTCTGTGGCACCTCTTAAGCTGTTCATTTATCTTGCTTTCTGTAGAGTTAATTGGCTAAGGTATGAGGTCTGCTAGATTTTGGCTTCTGAAGAGTCAGCCACAACTGACTGCCTGGGGCTGATGACGGAGTGTTCTATGGTGTGGACAATTTTCCATGGCTTTTAGCTGTTGCATTGTTTTCCCTTCTGAGAAAGCTTCTGCTAATTGAGTTCTGTAACAATAACTCATTGTAAACAAAGATATGGAAGCATTCATCAGATTACATTATAAAAAATGACTTAAGCCATCTCCAAGTTTGCTACCAGTGAATGATGATAACATGGTATAAAGCATTTCAATAGGGCTTTCTCCAGCTATGATGTCTGTGGCAGAAGAGTAACTCATAAAAATAAATGAAGAGGTGTCAACTTCTGAATTCAAACTTTTTGTGCAGCTATCCATGATGCCCTGAAACTTAGAACTAGTCTTTACTGAAGAATTCTCTATGGTTGAAAATATCTTTAGAGGGAAATTAAAATAAATCATCTCCTGAAGTCTTGAGCAAGCAGAATAATTTAGGTTTTCTTTCTGAAAAAAAAAGAGTAGTTGTGCTTAGGCATCTTTTACAGAGAAACAGAAGGCAAAGGAGAGCTATAACGATTAAGTAGAGGTCAATGTTTTGCTCTGCTGTTGATGTTATTGGAGGCAGAACTGGAGAAATAAGCAAGATTTGTATTTTCTTTTTATGTAGGATCTGTGTGTTGTTCCCTCACTGTGTGTACTGCTACTAACTGCAATATATTTGCTAACTAGTTACTGGAGGGGTGGCATGTAGATCAGTTCCTAGATTTTTTCCCCCCACTTTTCTTTTACTGGGTGTAGTGTAAAAGCCGTTGGAAAACATTCCTGTTTCATGGGTATGTCAAGTCTGCATTGGATGGCAGCTTAGGCAGTGTTATGTGTGTGTGCTGCTCCTCTGTTTTTGAAGAGCCGACAGTGTCTTTTGGACTCATGGCTTTGTTAAAACACAGCAAGTTGTCTTCTCTAAAGCCCCCAGTGATGCATGGGCAGGTATGCAGGGGGGTGTCAGGAGAGCTCAGACAGAGAGGATCTTGTGGTCACCAGTGCTCTCAGCCTGGGGAGTCTGTGTGCATTGTGATTCATCTCTGGCTGGGTTCAGTACTGAGAAAAATGAGCATGTGGAGTGGCTACAGCAAGTTGGGGTGTTTGTCATTTATTTGGGCTAGAATATGAAGTTTTCTGGTTGCCCGTCTAGACTGCAACAGCGGCTGTAGTGCTGCAGTGCAGTTGCTCATAGAGACAGCGAGCTCAGCTTAATTCCTGGGATTCTGTTTGTGAGATTGCTGAGTGCTATTGTCACTGTGCTAGTCTTGAAAATAAAAGCTTCGGCAGGATGTCAGTCTGAGAAGGATGGCCCTCCTTGTGCCAGGGGTGATTAAACCAAAGCAGCTAGGAAGACTGGCTGTGTGCTTTAGAAACTCAGTGTGGTCCACTTTTTACTAAAAGTTGGCTTTACTTAATGGGCAGCCAGGAGCCTTTCACTCTGTAGACAGTCGAGGAGTAAAAGATCTTGTGTTTAAAGTACAGGGTTGGGTTTTTTTGTTGTTTATTTTTTTTCACTGAGCAATTGGCAATATTTGCCCTGGTTGTAACACTATTTTTTTTTTTTTTTAGTTTCTTTTCTTTTTTTTTTTTAAAAAATCCCAAATATAGGAGACTATAAAAAAGACTCCTCTCTTCTTTAGAAAGGCTTTTAATGCTTGGGATGCTGAGAAGAATTTTTGGCCTCTTAGTATGTTTTCATAACCTAATTGAAAGTTTTTTGTATGGTTAAATACAGTTATCTGACAGAATTTTCTCTTGTCTGAAGAACCAACTGGAAAGATTTTTTTTTTCCCCCCTGGACTTTGTATCATGAACTATATAAGAGGGGAAAAAAATGGTCAAGAACAGTATAGTGCTCCTTCAAATCCTCTGAAGCACTGTTCTGTTTTGTAAGCAGCATTATTTTGCTAACTGTACTGTTAGTAGTGTCCAGGGAGATCTGTATACCATGGTTGCTCTTAAGAGTAGCTGCTTCCCTTCTTGGTGTGGTTTCTATCAGTTATTAAGATTTATTTTGGTTTTCCTTCTCTCTTTAGGTCCTTACTAAATCTAATCCTTAATGAATGCAATTTTAAGGCAAAGAATGTTGTTCCTGTTTTACCCACACATAATGTAGTAGGATGGGTGTTAGAGGGTAATTAATTTTGTAGCTCATAGCATGTATGATGACAGTGCAAGTCTCTCTGCTCTTGCTGGTGTCTAGCGTTTCTAATAGGGATATTCTTGTATATAGGTGAGAATCACCTGATAAACAACTTTTTATCAGCTTCACTAACTTTTTTTTTTCCCAAGTAATCTTTCTGCTGTTGCTTATGAGCTCAGGTAGTTCCACTGCTTGCCTCATTTTCCTCTCTGTAAAGCTGTAAGCATAGGCATTAACAGTTTAAAAAGGTATTGTTAGCCATTTTTTTCTTTCATCTCCTTGTTGAAATGGGTGCAGAACTTGGTTTTCAGGGTTTTCTTGCATTGAGCATTGAAGAATGGATACCTGGAAACACCACACGGTGATGTGCAAGCTCTCCTGAGGGTTTTGAGTCATCTTTAGGACATGCATATGTGCATTCAGATTTGAAAACGTTGTGTTTGTGGGCAAACTTGCAGTCTGAGCTGATAATTCAGTTAGTGGCGTTAAATAGGTGGTGCTGCTGGAAGGGTGGGATGCGAAAAAAGACGGTGGAGGCATTAAAGGCTTGAATTTATTGCTAAATCTTGGAAGATATGGAAAGTTTGTCTCCTCTGGTTTTGCCTTTTCTTTAAAAATGGTTTTTGTTTTTCTTTTATTTTCCTCTTTCCTGCTTTATTTTATTTCTTTCTTTTAGTAATGGGGTTTTTTTCCCTTTTTGCTCCATGTTGTAAATATTCATGCTACATACCATCAGAGAATATTACAATACTATTCCTAAGCATTCTGCCCTAAGATTTCTTACTGGGTTGGATGAACTGGGGTTCTCTATGACTTTTTTTTATTGTTTTGCTTTCAGTGTGTTGCCTCTTCTGCTTATCCTCAGTAGTTTCAGCCTAACTTGTTTACTAAATATAGCCCTGTCTTGATGTTTTTGTAACTGACTGCTCTCCTAACTTCTTAGTGTCTGTACTGTTCTACTTTGCATGACAGTGCTGTTCCTTGGGAAGGACATTTTTTTTTTCTAGGAGATGTTGGAGAATCCAGTTCCTTTCTTTGGTGATGCTCTGCGCTGCCTTTTTGCCCTGTCTAATGATGTGGATTGCATGGTCTTGCAGGTTTTAGGCAGGATACTCTTGATTGCAGCTCTGTCTTATTGTAGAAGTAGGCTTACTCTATTTTTATATATATTTTCTGTACCTTTATAGAGCTGTTTGTACTTGCATGTTAATCATCTGCATAATAAAAGTGCAGTGTAAGGGACAAGAGAGGAAGCAGATATACTCTTTAAACAGTTAAGATATATTTTGGGGAGGTATGGCTACTGTGGTTTTCAGATGTATTATACAAAATAAAAATAGTCATTGGTGTGCTTTGCCTGATTCTCTCTTGTTTTACTGAAACTCAGCTCATAGCTGTGACTGCAGTGCTCCAACCCGGAGCTGGTTCCCACTTCTTCCAGTTTCTTAGGGCTTAAAAAAGGGGGGGGGAAGGAGGGGCTGAAACCAGACTGGTTTATGTTTGAATGTATTTTGGGTTTGTGTAAACAATTTTAAGGCGTCAAGCTAAATTAGCAAGCTTTCTTAATCCTCTGGGAAAATCGGGAGTTTGGAACCCAGTGGATAGATTAAAGTCATAAGTGTTTCTAAGCCCCAGATTTGGCTCCGCAAAAGGATGTTGTAAATTAGTTAGGCCTAGAAATATGGTTTAGTTAAAGTGAATGAAAATGCTTTTTTTCATGAGAACCTCATAATTTTAAGGACAAAAGAGATAGATTTCTTTATTCTGAGTTGAGGACACAAAAGCAAGATGATGGCTGTTAACAGGAGAAATTTATATTTGCTGTCCAAACACAAGTGGTAATGATTTCAGCACTACTTTTGTTTTTTTAATGAAATTATGGTGTAAGGGTAATAGAAATTGTTTTAAAATGCATAATTTCAGTCAGCTGCTGAGGTAAGCAAGCGCTCACATGTGTAACTGAATTAATAATCCCAAATATACATAAAATGAATAGTAGAACAATCAGTTTGCTTATAGTTTATTGTATGGTACAGTTTTTTCTCCCTGTTTTGAGAACAAAAGTGTTGCTTTTACGTTGAGGTTTTGACAACATTTGCTGTACAAAATAACAGCAGCAGGGTGGGCTGTGGTTTGTTTCTTTCCCTCTTATTCTGGATTACAAACAGACCGTGCCATTTTCTTAAGAGGTTTTCTGTTGTGTGCATTATATGGCTCTTCAGTCAATTAGACCAATGAATTTCATTGGCCAGTTTTGCTTAAAAATGGCAGAGAAAAGTCAAAGGTTTCTCTTGCAGGTTCTGGTTTTTGAGGATGGTTACCTCTGAGAACTAACCCTATGGTTTAGACTGTTATTATACATCTTACACTACCTCTGAATTTTATAGCAAATGGACAGATTTTTGGAGTGGCTTGGAATTATAGGCCTAATTGGTTAGATAGGGCGTGGTTGACCTAATTCCTTTCCAAGAGCAGTAGATATTGGAATGGAAGGAAAAGTACTGCTGTTAGATTTTCTCATGCATCTCTGTTTTGATGCAACTGTGGTGAAATGATGCACTGAATCAGATAGTTCTGAGATGACTGCTACACATATGCATTGGGGCTTCCCTAGGACCAAAGTCCACTTCAGATGTGTTAACATGCTTTACAAATATTACCTTTCGGATTTTTTTTGAATACAATTTGATCGAGTGGAGTTTCAGAAGAGCATACCTTGGAATGTGTTTCTCAGCAGTTCCAAAGAGAGGTGTGGAAAGAAGGAACCTTCAGCAGTAGGAGTCATAAATTAAGCTCTTTCAGCTGCAAGATTCAGAGTCATGGCAATGCTCACATCTGCATAGTATCACTTTGCTTTTTTAAACAAGAACTCTAACAAGGACAAAAATACAACTTTGTTTGGCTATGAAGTCCAGCATTGTACTGCTATCACCTCCTCTCCCAGTGTGTGTTGTGCAAATGCCATCAGAGAGATCTAGCAGGAAATCAGTGGGTTTTGTGACTGTAATGCTTGCTTTCTGAACTCTAAACATGTCCGTTAAAGTCATGAGGCAAGGGTGACTACAATAGTAAGCAGCCTGAACTATGCTTTTTGGCATAGGATAAGCATGAAATAGCTCCAAGTCTCTATTGACAGATTTGCAATAACTGTAAGAAGCACTGCTTTGAGGTGGTTTAAGACTTGTGTTCATTTGGATTGTTGATGGGGAGGATTTCTGCATGTCCATTTTCTAAGCATTTAACGTATGAGATAGCATTTTTCCATGAAAATGATACAACATATTTAAGAAAGATGACTTGTTAGCAGTGCTGTTCCCCAGATTTGCATTTTTGCGCTGTATTTTCAATTATCTGTGACCACAGTGTTTTCTGAAAGATACTCAGAGTAGTGAAGGATTGGTTAGCGTGGAAAAGGTAGCAATTATTCTGTGACCAAACTGACAGTCTGCTTGCTCTTTGCTTGCTGCAGTTCTTGTTATAGGAGTGAATGTATAATTAATGTGAATATAGATATGGTGAAATGCTTACAAACTTAATTTCCTTGAGTTTATTCTTTATGCTAAAGAACCAGAGTAATAAGGCCATTTCTTTTGCAAGTGTGAACTTGATGGTGGTATTCTTGATGTAAATATGGGGTTTTTAAAGTAATATGTTTTGAAATAAAAAAAATTGTTAGTTGGGGAGATGCTGTTTCTATCTGTTAACACTTTAAAATTGAAGTATTTTATCTTCTTGTTGATAGGTTGGATCTACAAAATATATTGTAGCTTGGACAAGTGTTTAGTCTGAAGCTAAGAAATACCTGAAATCTTTTTCTGTGTTTGGTACATGTATTTGTTTTTCAGGAAGAGCTTCCTGGAGGATATGTGCTTGTTCCACAGAATCCTTCCCAGGTTATTTTCCTTTTGTTTCTCATCCCATACCAGATATCTGTTGTAGCTGATGTGGCTGACGACTAATTTTCTGAAAGATTGGGTTAGAGGGAATAGGAACTGCACAAAGATACTGAGTTGTTGCAGATTTATGGTGAAATGTGGAGACTGAAGGTGTAGTGTACCCAGTGATGATGAGGATGGATCCAGTAAGACAGGGTAAGACAGATATTTTGTATAATTCCTCCTGACGTCAAGTTCTGCATAATAGCATAACAACTAAACCTGGGTTTCCTGACTTTGGTAAGCTAACAGAGCTGGTTTCTCCAAATTCTTATTGTTAGTTGTTTATTTTTCTTGTTTCTTGTTTGGGTGTTTTTTTGTTGTTGTTTGTTTTTTTTTCCCCAGAGGTGGAGTATTTAGCCTTGATTTATACTTCTTGTTCTGGTTCTGTTTGATTTCTAAAATCATATGAACATTCATGTATTACTGGTATTGTGAAGTTAATGGAAGCTATAGCTGTAAAGTGTTTAATGGCTTTATAAACAGAGGTAGGCGATTTGAGATATTTTCAGAGTAGCTGTAAAACAAATTTGCTTGTTTTCCTGTTAAACAGAGGATAATGTATATTAGGCATGGTAGTAGAGAACACTAAACAATTCAGGTTATTGGGGAAATTTTTTATTTTTTTCCCTGAACTTTTGATTTGGCTTACAGATGTTTCATTAGAAATGATGTTCCACCATGGAGTTGTTCCTGTGCTGTGTGCTAATACAGCTAACTCGAATGGTCAAGTGTGAGCATTAAATAGATGTGTATCCATATCCATTACTGCTTGTGTGCCTTTGCAGTTCTGGAGTTGAATGTGCTCACCAAGTTGGACAGGTACAGCCAAGGCCCTGGGATGATCTGTGGGTTGTAAGCTAAGAAGTGTCAGCGATGTACCTTTTCCAGGGGATTTATAATACCATGGAGCAACACAAGTATAGAAATGAATCATCTCAGATGTCTTCTGTGTGCATGTGAGAGTTGGGAGCTGCTATGCCAGGAGCCCTGTCCTCATCCCATAGTGGGTTTGGAAGGAAATGATTGCTTCCCCAAGTGTAATAGAGCCTCAGGTGCTGAATCTCCAAAATCTTCCCAGTAGATTAGTCAGTGATTGTATTAAAAATTGTTATACAGATTTATGATTCAATTTGAAAACTTTCAAAATGCTGAGAATGCAAGTAATTTCTGTGTGAGATTAACATCAGGCCTGAAGCTTTTCCACGCTAGCTGGTTTAGATGCAAAGAAAATAGGTCTAAGCTTGCAGTCTGGAAGTTTATAAACTGTTTAGAAAAAAACAAGGCCAGGAACTGAAAACCAATCCAACTTCATTTGTGATGTAGAAAAATACATACTATAAGGTATTGTTTAATCATAGAATCATAGTGTCAGTTGGATTGGAAGGAAACTTAAAGCTCATCTAGTTCTAACTCCCCCTCCCTCCCCCCCAAGGGCAGGGATACCTTCTACTAGATCAGGTTGCGCAAAGCCCCATCCAATGACAAATTTTATTTTAAAATAGACCTCTGTGTTTTGTTTCCAGATGCCAACCTTGAAGATGTTAGTAGTTGTTAGTTTTGTAAATTCTGTTGTGGATGCAAGCTTTTGTTTTAAGATACATTGTATGGAAAGTACCTGTTTGTGGTTGATAAAAGTGCAAATATCCCCGATGCTTAAAGACTTTAGTGTAATAAAAGTCTTTTTGATTATAGGTGCTAGCACTGGAGAGAGGAAGTTAGAGAGATACTGATGCAGGCTATGGGAGTTAAATATTCAAGTAATTTGCATCAACGACTTCTTTAGAACTGTTGGGTACGTATAGCTTATGGCACAGGAGGGGAAAAGCCTCTCCAGTCCTGGTCTTCAGAACACAATAATTTGATACAATTAGATTTAATATTTGCAAGAATCCTACTGTAAGAGGGAATAGTTCTTATGCTGTTGCATGCCCTTCTGGGCATATAGGCCAAGTGCCTTTGTCACAGTTCACCTTGCAATTATTTGGGGTGTGTTCTGAACAATTTTTCTGAAGATAACAATGTATGGTTCTACTTTTGCCGTGCTTCTATTTTAAGTAGAGAAATGGGATTCCATGCTTTGGTGCATTAGCAAGCATCTTTCTAAAAGTTGTATTTAAAAAATATTTCCAACCTAAATCCTAACCCTACTTGTGTTTTTTTTGTTTCTTTTTCTGTGCCAAGTCAGCAATGCTTTCTATGATAGCAACATGCTAGTTTCCACTTACCTGACTTTGTGCATCCTTTTCCCATTAAAATACAGACCCTTTCCTCAAGTGAGAGCTCAGACCTCTGGTCCACGTGTCTGTATTGCTTTATGTGTGTGTTGGGAACCTGAGAGAGGCTGGCTTAAATTCATAAAAAATGCTGTGATCCTTCTGTGGTGTAACCCGGGAAAGGCACTTGTGAACTTTTAAGGAGTATTGAGGGTGCTAGATGGAAGAATGAAAGGTACTTAGTGGGCTGTTCTGTGCAAATATGTAACTAAGGTAGCTTTGGTGTGAAGTTATTTTAGCTCCAGGCAGTAATGTCCATGCAGGTGAGATTTGAACCCTTGGGTCTTGATTTATTTGATCATCCTACCCCTCCCCTCATCACATCTAAATACAGGGATTTGAAACCTTTTGAAATATAAAAATGTGGCTGCTGTTTGTGTGTTTTCTGGATACTCATTCTGTTAATACCTAGTTAAATAATTTGGTGATGTGCATAGGGGTTCTTGCTAGCATGCTTTTAATTATCTACATTTATGCAACTATTATTTGTAGTAGAAATTTTGGTTTCCTGTTCCTATGGCTATAGCAGCTTTACCAGTAAAAGGGCTCTGACTTGGCCACTGATTTTATGAGTTAAGGGCAGCATTTACTGTTTTCTTTTCAGAGACCCCAAAGGGACATTTTTTTCAAAGTTGTAGATAAAATGGCAGAGAGAATTGCAAGAAAGTAAAATGGAATTGGCAAAGCATCCAAAGATCATTTGTAGCATATAGCCTATATGGTATTTATTTTTACCAGTATATGCGGATTTGGGTTTGATGGGTTAACTTCCATCTGCCTTTCAGCCTTTAGTTGAAATTAATGTGAAGAAATAAAATTTGACTTGCCTTTATTTCTGTTTCAAGAACTAATTGGAAAGCTTCCAGAATTTGGTATGTACATACATAAAGCACTTCGGTTTTGTTTAAAGGGTCTCAAGTCTGGCCTTTTTTTAGGAATGCCATTAGCATTTGTTCTTGACCTGGTAATCTTACATTTTCAGCAGTATCTGTAACAAGTCTTTTTGACTTCTGCAAAAACTGCATGAAATCATTATATAGTGCTTCTATGATCTCATTAAAATATATATGCAAACTTCAGTTGAAACGTTTCTATTATATTACTATACTCCCTTATTTTCAGGTACGTTTTGGTCATATGATTAATGCGTCCTTCTAGTTTCTTTTCAAGATTATTGCTTCTAGATTATTTTACACATTGTAATATGTATTTTGCTTCTGCAAAACTTAAAGATAACTTTGAAGTAGGTTTTTTTCCTCTTTGCTATATTGCTGTTTGCAGGTCTTTTGCATGCAATGTGTGGGTTACCTTTGAAGTTAAACAGATTGGTAGGTAAAGAAGATAGAAGTCTTTACTAGAAAGAAGTGACTCACCTAAGAAGAACAAGAAGCTATGTTTTGGCAAACAACTCTTCTGTACTATCATATTAACTTTGTGTATGCATTTTTAGAAAAAGAAAATGGGTAGTGTTGAATCATAGAATCATAGAACAACCAGGTTGGAAGAGACCCACCGGGTCACTGAGTCCAACCATTTTTATCAAACACTAAACCATGTCCCTCAGCACCTCGTCCACCCGTGCCTTAAACACCTCCAGGGAAGGTGAATCAACCACCTCCCTGGGTAGCATATTCCAGTGCCCAATGACCCTTTCTGTGAAAAATTTTTTCCTAATGTCTAGCCTAAATCTCCCCTGGTGGAGCTTGAGGTCATTCCCTGTCATCCTCTCCTCTGTCACTTGGGAGAAGAGGCCAGCTCCCTCCTCTCCAAAACCTCCTTTCAGGTAGTTGTGGAAAGCAATGTGGCCTCCTCTCAGCCTCCTCTTCTCCAGGCTAAACAACCCCAGCTCACTCAGCTGTTCCTCATGAGGCCTTGATATCATTAAGAGTTGCCTGTTCACTCTTAACTCTTCCTCGCCATCTTAATTACCTTGGAATATTACAAACACTTGAGTTGCACTACTGGTCAAACAGTCTTGGAGACTGGTTTCTGATCTCCATTTTCTTTATTGTGGAATGCGGGTGCAGAAATAACTATTTTGTAGTTATTTTCATTATGTGTTTCATTGGCTTTGATGTGTATATGTTAATGTCTCCTCATCTGTGCAGTGTATTGTACACATATCTAATCTCCTCAGCTCCACCAGGTGTGGCTGCTTCAAAGCCCTCAGCCACCTGCAACCCATGGGCATCATTGTGCTGGGAAGCAGGGCTGAAACCTAAATGTAGTTAAGGCTTGCAGTGAACAAGTAGTGAAGTGGGGAAATGAAAGGCAGACACCTGCCTCTGGAAGAAAGGCCTCTAGTCTGGGTCTGTGGGAGCCATCTTCAGCTCCTCTCTGGGAAGGGAGCATCACTGGGACGCTGATAAGCTGCAGCTGGCTGGAGAGGAGCTCTGCAGAGCAACTCTTATTTCTTCCAGTTGTGTTAGGCTGCCGTAACATGTGCTGCTCAGTAAAAATACTTAGATTTTTCAAGCGCTATATAATTTTGTAGAATTTTCTCCACCCCATAGCATCCATTTGGATTCTTTGTAGTGTTTGAGTGTTTTCTTTAAAAAAAACCCCAACGCTTCTGTTCCTTAAGGAATATTATTTTCTGGTTTTTACTGACTGACATTTCACTTCAGTTTTTTTTTCTGAAAAATTCTTGAAGTGGATCTTAACTGTTATCGGTGTTAGCTGTGATGCTACACCCCAGTCCTCCAAGAGGAGATGGGGAAAGGTGTGATGATCATCCTGCCAACATATTTGACAGCAGAGAAAGACATTACTGCAGTCTTCCTTTGCAGTGGTGCTGCATTAGGGAGAATGCAGGGAAGTGGAGGTGATACACGCTATATATGTCTTTTTATACATTAAAAATAAATAAATTGCAAAAGGGGGAGACCTGTGGATTCCGTAGGTGCAGCTGCTGGCTGCACCCCTATTGCTGCCTTGGCTGGAGCTCCCCTACAGTGTGTTCCTGACCTTGTGGTGGTGATGAAATAAATTCATCCCTCAAATTCCGGGTCTGCTGTGGCATGTAGGCAGCCGGCTAGCACAACCCTGTTCTGCAAATGTTTCTGTTTGCCTAAATCTGCTATTTTGTGTCATGACACTTATCTAACCTGTGCCCTCCTTGTATGCTGACTTTGAATGGTTGAATGGTTAGTACTGACTGTTCAGTCCAGTAAGGATCTTCTCTTTGTGTCTCTTCTAATGAGAACCATCCTTATTTAATAAGATGATGGTTGTCATATGTTTTTCTTCTTCCTTCTCTTCCCTTCTTTTTAATTTCACAAATGTGTTTATGTATTAAAAGTATCAAGAAGACCATTTTCCTTTTTTTTTTTTTTTTGGAGGCAGACTATGCTTTACTCATAATTTAGTGAATTAAGAAAATGTTTTTGGTAGTGTTCAAAAAGTAGACTCCTACAGTTCCTGGAAGCTCTTACATTTTGGGGTTTTTTTGATGTTTGGATTTTTTTTTTCTTTTATTTGCAGAATGATTAATGCACTTTAAGATGATTAACTGGAAACATGGTACAACTTGTTTTTGAAAAATAGAGCCTTTTAAAACATATAATCTTATTTTAAAAGCATTTACATTGGAGAAACATTCTTGTAATACTGTAAATTATGTTCCGCTTCTTTGTTAATCATTAAGGTTTGATTATTTTGTTTGACATGACTCATTTTTCCAAGGACTTTTATTGCAGCAATTACACAGGTACAACAGGAAGCCTAGAAGGAAGTGCAACATCAGAATACTGAAGATTCTCTGTTACTTTTACTGCTGTTTTTAACATTTTGTGGTGTTAAAGCTAATGACTTCTTGCTGTGCGTGTTCTGTTTCACATGCATAGTTTATATTGTATGTGATTTATCACTGAGAATATTTTTCGGAACCCACATGGGTCAACATAATTAGTAGGAAAATTACCATTGGATTTGTCATTGAACACACATTTGTACTTCAGTGCTTTCTAGTGCTGCTGCTTTTGTTTATCTAGGAAGTGACCTGTTCCAGCCATATAAAATAGTTACAAATATAGTTACAAGACTAGAGTGGTTACAAAATATCAAGAGGTTGTGTAGCTCTATTGTGAACTTGTTGCCATGTGTGTTCTTTCTTCTACAATCATGCATTTCTCTTCCCACTCCCTTTTGAGTAAACCTTAAAGAGGAGCTGCATATTGAGCAGTTCAGCTACTTTCTGCCTACCAGAAAAAGCTCAGTTTTGGTTTTGAGGTAGTATTTATAGTCCTTCAGTAGGTCTTTGTTCCCATTTGTATGAAAACATTACTAAAAGTGTTAGTGAGGACAAACCAGATGGACTGGAGTTCTGGTTCCATTCTTGCTACATTCCCTCTCACCACAGATGATGCGCTGCTGCCTTCAGGACCACACTTTGCTCTGTGTGCCACACAGGACCCAGTCTGGAGCTATTCTCTGAAACTCATGGCTGCAACCCATGTGGTGTGTGCATGAGGCTGTGTTGGAGGACTTCAGGGTATTGTTGAGAGACAGCTCTGGCAGCAGAGAACACGCTGCCTAGTGCCATTCCAGGAGAGGACTCCCAAGCGTGGCTCTCATTAACTAGTCAGTGTTTGTAAACCCTCTTCAAGTGAAGACTGAGTAATGGCTGCACATGTGGTCAGAGGGGCGAGAAGAACAAAAAATGACTTCTTGAAGCCAAATAATTTGTCTTGTGTAGAATGTTCAGGATTAACTGTGTGCCCACGAGCACGATAATGGGCATGTTTCTGCAGAAGATTGGCTAATTAGTGATTTAGGTTGCCAGGTAGATGGTCTGGAGGAGTCTGGAGATTTTGAGCCTTCTAGGCTTGGTTTTGTCCTCCATGAGGAGCACAGATGCAGGAGGTGGCAGTGGTGTTGACTTAGTAGTTTGCTTTTACTGACTTCATAGGAGTCTACCAGGAGGATAAATTGGTCATCTCAGCTCTGGAGGACAGAAGGTGTCTGTTTTGGAAGTGTTTCTTGAACTAAGCAAGTGCTAACCTTGGATGCAGCTTATGATATAATTATCCTGCCTGATTATCATTATTTGTCTAGCTGTCCTTGTTAGGGCAGTTATGCATACATTCCAGATGAGAAAATGTATTTTAATTTCATTTTACTGTTGCTGTGTGCTAAAAGAAAAATGTAGCCAACCTAATTCAGTCTCTTTTGCATATATATGCTTTATGGAAATAGCCCCAAATCAATGAACGTTAACAGCTTTAACTTAATATTTCATTTATAAGACCAGCTTGTGAGCCCTGTATTGTAAAACTAGTGTGTTTTGGAGCAGCAAATCATAAGAAAGGCAGATAATTATCAGGTTACAAAATTTTTCTGCATTAAAAATATGAACATATGTGTTTGTGAATAATTCCAGATGGAAGGCTGCTGCTTTATGATTTGTTGTCTTGGATTTAATTTCTTCAGACTTTTTTTTTTCTTTTTTGTAGCAGGCCAATCCATAATCATGTCACAAGCAGAAGAAAGTAAAGGAAGGAATTTGGTTTGCTAGGTATATAAATATGAACTTCTCACCTGTTAATTCCCCCCCCTCATTTTGGTTGCATAGTTGAGCTATCAGGGATGTGTCACGTTTAGGTTGGTTGTGTAGGCATTTATATACGTTATCATTATGTAGTTCCTAAGTGGTCACATTTTACAGTATGATTATTTTTTTGATATGTTTTTTTAAGAAGCATATTCAGATGCTTATCGAGTGCATTCCTAGAGTGAATGTGAAACCTTTCAAATAAAAAAAGTAAATATTTGAGAAAGTTACAAACCTCTGAAAACAGTATTATAATGGAAACTGTTTTGCAACCTTGGCTGTGGCTGCCAACACTACTGCACCCTATGACTGCTTTGTAAAGAAACATACTTTGAGGGGAAAAAAAAAAGGCTTTGTGTTTATCAGCTAATTTTAAAGACCTTTTTGTTACAAAAGGAACTTTAGAAACAGGCATAAGCTTGGTTTGTGTAGTCTAAGGCAGTGGTTAAATATTCTGTCTCAGTTAATTGCAGTTGAACCTCCCTGGTAAGGTGAGAAAAACACAATTTTAGATTATAGTTAATGAAACCTTAATTAATTCTGTATTTCTGCTCACTTGGGACTCCCTTGCTTCAAGAGTGGTTTCTAGTAATCCTCTAGTGCTCTTACTCTCCTGCCCTGGGCAACTTGATCATCCTTGATCCCAGCAAATGCCTGAATTGCTTTTTGGGTCCTTAATAGTCCTTGCTTGCTTATTCTTTATGATAAGGCACTAGGATATCCCAAGGTAATTCAGGGTGATCATTGCAGTTCTTACTAAGTGTGTCTATTTGTGTTTCCCTGTTTTTTATTTCTTTTTTTTTTTCTTTACTATTTCCTCACACAGTTTCCTCACATAGTACAATAACTGTACTCATGTCAATAGATTCTTTATTTTTATTTTCACTCAAAGTGTCACAGGGGGTCCATGTATGATCTATTAATAGCACAGGTGACGGGCTTGGCATCAAAAGTGTCTGTTCTAGGTTGCTTTTTCATCTTTATCATCCTTTGTTTTATTTCTGGTGCCACAGTCATATTTCTGGAGTTTAAGAAAGGGTAATGTACTATATTTGCTTTGTAGCAGTGGAAGGTAAAGAATCTAGCCTTGACCATGACATTTAAAATCAGAATATCGGTAAAACTCACTTTCATGGCTGAGAACTTTATCATTGTTCTACTACTTCTTGGGGCAAAAAAATAGTGTTTATTGATTATTCAGGAGTCATATGAAGTATAAAATGGGACTTTCAGAGCCTTGTGGCTTTTAAGCCTTTGCAAGCCCGCCTTGATGACTTTAAATTGATCATTAAGGAGGCTTTTCATATGCTTTGATGAGAGCTGTTCATGTCTGCTAAATGTTTTCTTTATCTAATGTAAAAAAATAGAGTTCTGTGATATGTGAATGTGAATAAAATGTAGTTTTAAAAATCATATCAGTTTCAACCGATGTTACAAGTATGTGTGATTTAAGAAAAATCATCTTAATTTCTCAAGAAGTAGCATCTTTGAGGAAAAGTGCAACTTGAGTAAATTAGTTTCTTGAGTACAGAACCTACTGTACAGTGCTATTTCTGAAACACTGCTAGGAAAGAGGCCAGGATTAGAAGGAGAGCAAAATTTAGCTGTATGGAGGACTGGGATTGCTAACAGTAAGCATTTTCTCATGCTTGTGACTTTACCGGTTTTATGCAACGGTCTTTTAAAATGCTCGGAGGAAGGATAACAAGATATGGTTTTCTGGGCTCAAGTACTCCTATGGTTTAGACTTTATCTGTGGTTTAGACATTTTTTTTGTTAAAATCCTATATTGTAAAGGGTTTTGTCACTTTTCTATGAAAACGTTGCCTTAGCTCTTCAACATCTTAGATGAAAACAGTTCTGTGCAACTAGACATTCCTGTTGACTGGCTTGTATCTCACTTGGTGTGTAAATTTAAACATGTTCAGAGCCCCTGTGTATAAGGAGGGGTTTTCCATACAGTTGTTTTGAGAAACCAAGGAATGAATGGGCTTTTGCAATATGAAGCTTTTTTGTGCAGCGGCCATTGCAAGAATCCCTTAGAAATGCTGCTTTGCAAATGAAATCCTGCTTACTGTTTGATTCATTTCAGAATTAAAGACAACTTATTTGCTGAGCTCTTAACCTGGAAAACTTGCTGTGACATGTAAAGCTGGTTAACATGAATGGTGCAGTGTTCTTCATATGCTTTTTTCCTTTTTTATTTTATATTTAGATAGCTGATGTAGCAGCCATGAAGCACTGTCTGGCATTTTTTAAACTCTGTGATCATTCCTTAGCATCAGGGTTTCAGGAAGACACTGTCACCACACCCACCAGCAGCTCCTTCTCTGGGGACTCCTCTTCCTCCTATTTCCTATGGATTTAGCCATTTGGAAGCATTTGTTTCACTTATTCTATGTGGTGGCAGGATTTATCTGGATAGTCATAAGCCCTTGAGCAAAACCATAGCAAGCTGACAAAATCAGTGAGCATGTGCCCCAGGGGCTGGTGGAGGGATTGTGTGCAAATAAGGTCCTAGATTAACTTATAGTGGAAACTGTGTTTTGGAGCAGAAATGTGTAGATCACTCAGTTGTGTCAGCAAAAACATGTCCGAGGGGCGGATGCATAGACAGCTTAAACAGAAAATGGCTGAACCAGTAAACGTTCACTCTACAGAAATTACCTTTAGGTAGAAATTGGGCTTGAAGAGCAGAGGCCGATGTGGAAGTAATTTGCTAGAGCTATGAAGAATTGACCTTTGGGGAAAAGAAGGGGGATGCTATAACAGGAGATGCATTTGCCTCCCCCAGAACACTCTTTTACACAAACAAACTGTGCTTCTTCAGGTGGCCTGGCAGAATTATATCTAAGTAAACACTTAAACATCAAATATACTCCATTAATGCATGTAAAACCTAAGACTTATGGAGGAGAGAATGCTTTAGGAGGTATTACAAGGGAGACGTCAGAGATTACCAGATATTATTGCAGATACGATGACCCATGCTATCCTCTCCTGTAGAGCAAAAGTTGTTACATAAGTATGGATTTTCTAAAATATGCAGTAATTTTTGTTATGCAAATAGCGTGTAGTCTCGCTTCTTTGTAGTCTGGGTTGCCAAAGGCAATTGCAGTAACCAAAATATGTTGTAAGATAGGATGATACATTGCATAAAAATGGAAAGTATTGTTGAATGACAAAACTGTGATACAGTTAATTTCTTCATAGAGAAGTTCCTCTGGAGTACCCAAAACATGCCTTGGCTTTTGGCACAGAGAAGTTTATGAATGGACAACATACTGTCTGAAAGGCATATTTTGATTACTTTGTTCTTTCTGCATAGGAATGTTTGAATTTTTAGTTTGAGAGTTCTGAAGAGGAAAATAGTAGGCATGTTCTTGATTGTGCTAAAGGTTGATGCACTTGAGTAAAACTGCTAACAAAACAAGTTGTAACTGTTTAAAAATTACCTATAGGCAGGTGTTCTCAAGTTAAAATCCTTAAATATGTAGAGACACTGTGAAGCGTTTCAGGGTTTTGTTTCCCTCATAGGATTAGATAGTAGTTTGTCCAACTTTTTTTTGGTGGTCTAATATGATTATTTTAATTACTCAAACAAGGCCGTCTTAAGTGCAGTAGGGAGACCACTGGGGGACAAAAGAGTGTGATGTACAATTAAGTTTCAATGACATTTTCAGTAGATGCATGTAAACCTCTAATCTGTATAACCTTCCTAGATTAATGAACTGTGATGCCAGTATTAGATGCAACTATATACTTTCTTCAAATATCTAAGTGGTTATTCAGGTTTTCTCTGTTTTCTAAGTAGATGAACCAGATAGATCTATTTAAATACTGAATTTGTGATGTCACACTGTCTTGAGTCATGAAGTATTCAGACTGCGTTTTCATAAATGATACTTGACAAGCCAACAGGCAGGAATTTAGAAACTCGTGTTGATGAAACTCTGACACACTTTTGCTCTTTCAGAAGGTTTTTAGTGTTCTGAGGGGTTTTGTTTGTGGTTCCCCCCTTATATTTATTGATACAGGGCTTATTCTTTGCTTGCTAGCTGATTTGTAGGCATAAGTTAATTGGGTTATATTTGTGTTTGTTGTGTTGGATGTCATGTGTAATTGTAGATTGCTTATGTTATTGGTGTAGGTGGTTTTGTTTTGCATCAGTAAAATGCATGCTGGAAGTGTTAGTTTGCAACTCAGCAAGAACGGTGAGGAATTTGGCATTTAACATATTTCCCATGTTTTTGACAGCATTCCTACAGTACCTATTCAGCACATTCAGGTGTGCTTCTTTATCAAATGTGGCTTTGAAAAAGACTTAGTGTTTTGGCCAGCAAAACAGGGAATCTTCCTAATACTGAATGAATTTCCCCCCCCCCTTTTCCATTCTTTTTATGATTTTAATTTTTTTCTTTTCCTTTTCTGAGATGTATGCTCATATACATTACACCAAGCTCAGTAATTTTTGTAGAGCCCATGGAGAATCTCTTACAATAGAGGCTATGTCTTCTGAATGTCAGAATTTACATGCTTCATAATGGTTGAGTAACCTCTCTGTAAAGTGTCTCAAACTTTGGTTTTTTATTACAGATCTTTTAGTGCATGAATTCTCCAGTATTTTTACTTCAGAAGTTACTTTCACCTAAGTCTGGTTGCATCAACCTCCTTGATCTGCTTGTGCTTCTTGTTTGCAAATGCCCGTAACTTTAAGCAACATGGAGTGAATGAATATTTTTGTTGGAGTTGTAGTGCTGGACAAGCATGTTTTCTTTTATCTCCCTTCCTGCTCCCCGCCCAGGCTATCAGTTTCCAGAGAAAGGATAAGATTTAGACTCTAGTTAACAGTGCCCTCTTAACTCCCTGAAATTTGTAGTCCCTAATTGAAAACAAAACTCTTCAAAACAGTTTTAAGATGCAAGTTACTTTTTCAATAGTGTAGATTAGATCTGTCCTTATAATTACAGGAAGTGTGATAATCAATCTGTGTGACAGCCAGCTTATTACTGGCTCTCATCTTCTTCATGTTCTACTGGCACCTATTTTTTTCACCAGTGTAGATTCCTCTTACTTGTTTTACCTTGCAAGGAACCTAAATTATGGCCAGATTCCAATTTTTGTAGTAAATTTCAGTGTGTCTCCTAAAGCCAACATGGACTTCAGACACAGTATTTTAATTGTATTTATTAACAAAAATAAATAATTATACATTCTGTCTGTCCAGTAGATTGGTTTCATGTTCTTCAAAGAAGTGGTTTACTTCTGTGCACTCCCAATTTAAGGTATTAGACATTGTCTAAGGTATTAGACATTGAAATGACCAATCTCTTACCCTATTCTCCTTAGCAAACTTTGTCATGAGGACTGTCGACCAGCATAAATCAAAGTTAATACAACAGATTTTAACAACGTTTTTTCATCTTGTGCAACAAAAGCACAGCAGGCCAGATCCTCTTTCCTTTATAGGGTTCTGTTGATTAACTTCAGCTGAATTTTTGGCCCAGCCTGTCTGATGCTCTCAATCTCAAACATAGCCATATTGGCTCTTGTGAGACACCAGCAGGACATTTATATTGGAGGAAAGTTTGTTGTATCAGCTGTGTTACAGAAAATCTTTTTTCTGTTTTATTTTTAATGTGTTGTTTTATTGTGACTTTGATTAGCTATCAGATGCTTCTATTTAAATAATCAAGTTTCTTCCGCAAGTTTTTCTTGGGGATACATAGACTTCACAGTAGGGTCTTGTAGGAGTAAAACAGCAGAGGGCATCTTGAAAAAATAAAATTTTCATTTCAGAACACTGATCTTTCATCTCATTTGTTTGTTCCCTTGCAAGTCAAGTCTGTACTACCAGCACCTTTGGTACCTGTCTCTGTTGCTCAAGAACCAGCCACAAAAAAGTATGAGCGGTATATAAGATAGAAGCCCTTATGTACAGGTATATCAGAATAATGGTGTGTTTCCATTTCTGAATTTTTTTTTTCTTCCACTTGTCCTTTCTTCTGAGTTTTGACCCAGCATTTTGGAGCATCTGCTGACAAGGATATGTCAAAAGACTGTAGAGTAGATCTATTCTTGCATTTTGGCTGGCAGTGCATTTTGGCTTGTTGATATATTACATTTGTAATCCTATACCAGGCATGCCCTCCTAGAATAGATCACTGAATGACTGAAAAATGTAGCTTGGAACCTCTGGAGGTCATCTGGTCCAACACCCCCCAGCCCCTATAGTGCTGGCTTCAAAGACAGATCACGTTACTTGGGGTCTTGCTCCCGTTGAGTTTTTAATATCTCCAAGGATGGAAAGGCTAAAAGTCTGGGCACAAGGGAAGAAAAATGTCCTCACTGAAAGGAACTAAAAGCTAAAGCAGGTTCCCTTGTTGCAGTTGCCTCCTGCATCCCACTTCCCTGTGCATCTCTGAAAAGGGTTTAGTGTGCTTTTTTATATAGATCTGCTTCCCAAGGTAACGAAGAGTAAAGCTGGATCCCAGTTCTTACACTCCCTTCTTATGTGTCATGTGTTGCAGCCTCCTTACTATCTTATTGGCCCTCCACTGGGCTCTCTCCAATTGGTCAGTCCTTAACTGTACTAGGGGACTCCAAACTGGGCACATGTCTAGTTGCCATCCAGAAGGCAATAATACTTTCTGCCAGTCTATTGGCTCTACATTTGCTCACACAGCCCAGTATGTGCGTAGCCTTGGTTGCTGTAGGGATGCCTTGCTGACCTCCATTCAGTCTGTCCACCTGGAACCTCAGCTCCTTTCTGCTGGTCATCCCAGCTGGCACTGCTGCAAGACTCTATGCTTGCCTTTGCTGAATAATCTAAGAGTCGTTTCAACAGAAATACATGACAGCATAAACACAAAGTATCAGGAGAGTTCAGCATATTGGAACTATTTTTAAACAGTTTTTGCTTTAAAATCGCTGAAGTTTTAAAGTAATCTTCATGTATGACTTACTTTTCTTTTTTGGGAGACTCTTCTGAAGATAGTGTCAAAGTATTGTTTGTCAGAATTGGTTTTGTGAATCATTCTTCATCTGAAAATGAACTTGGACTTGGTTTGGATAGCCCNAAGAGTTGTTTCAACAGAAATACATGACAGCATAAACACAAAGTATCAGGAGGTTTCAGCATATGGGAACTATTTTTAAACAGTTTTTGCTTTAAAATCGCTGAAGTTATAAAGTAATCTTCATGTATGACTTACTTTTCTTTTTTGGGAGACTCTTCTGAAGATAGTGTCAAAGTATTGTTTGTCAGAATTGGTTTTGTGAATCATTCTTCATCTGAAAATGAACTTGGACTTGGTTTGGATAGCCCCAAGGTCTATAAGTGTGGCTGTCCTGAAACACTTGAGCTCATCTGAACAGTGAATTGTGGCCATGAGCAAGGTTTGACTGAAGTATGGTGCTGGGAGATTGTTTTTCTGCACAGTGAGACAAACTTAGCTAGTGTTAGAAAGTCAGTGCTGAACAGCATGGAACTGTGAACTTGCTAGGGAGAAAACAGGGAAGGGAAAATAGGTTTCTCACTCAGTAACAGCTGATGTCTGTGAGCTTTGTGGAGCATTTTCTATTCATGTGAATGCAAGGAATGGAGTTACAAACTGGGGAGAACATTCTATGGGCAGAGGCAGCGTTTCCGGCATTGCACAGCAGCTTAATGCTGGAGGACTTGAGGCCAGCAGTCCTGTTTTGAGAGAAAATCCATATGAAAGTCTTGGATTGTCTTGATTGCAGGGATTTTATACCTCTGTTTCTGCTCTCTATCCCCCTCACTTCCTCAGCAAACTAACAAGCACCCACCACGATCTGCCATGTTGACAGGTACATCTGTTCAAATGAGTATCTTGTCTTTCAAGTATGCACACGTAGCTGTGTATAATTAAGGTAAATCTTGCCTTTACGCCTTAGTACATTCATTTTGCAAACCTCACTAGCTCCATTGCTACTTAACATGTTTTTCCTTTGGTTTTGTTTGATTTGGAGTTGAAAAAGTTTGCACAATAACAAAGTTGTATTTGAGTGCCATTTAAATAAATCAAGCAGCTTTCATTGTGAAAAGATATACAAGCACGTGTACTTTCTAAATGGACAAATGGCAAACCTTGTCTATGAGGCATCTTGATGACTGAGCATTCATTTTCATTATGCCACAGCTGACTTGTATTACAAAATTTAATGGGCAGAACTTCATCTGCAAAATGAAATGTGGTGGCAGAGATCAGAAATAGTGTTCTGTAAATGAACAAAAAATTGATATTGAAAATTTGCTTGTGATTCTTTTTTTTTTGTCGTAAGTCTTGATACTATTTGTTTGAAGGGTATAATAAAACTGACCAACACTTTCTCTCCACATAGCTG
>WAAB01021938.1:101873-146641 GCA_013389865.1 Piaya cayana
CAGGATTACTTTTAACTTGGAAGAGAAAAATCAAGAAGCTGAGTAAAGTGTTATAGAGTAAGATAATATAGAGGGGACAAGGCGGAGAAAATTGAACTTTTACTCAGGTAGTTTATTCCTGGTCTCATGACTAGGGAGTAGGTAGGCATGAAACAGAAGGTCTTTATCCTCTAAAATGTAGGGTTTAAATTGGGGGGATTGTGTTTGTTCATTTGTGTTTGGGTTTTTTTCTTATTTTTTAGAGAGGATGTGTGAATACTTTCAAAACTTAGATGAAGAGCCGACATAGCATGTCTAACAAAATTAAGACAATAAATTGAGGCTATTTTATAAAAATTATTTTCTCTGTTTTGAATGTGAGTGTAGTTAACAGAATTTACTGAAAAGTTCAATATAGATTTTTGTCTTTAAATAACGTGAGTTTTCCAGATAGTACCACACATGTGAGTCTGAAGTTACAATTGGTACTCTGTTAAACTACATTAAAATACTGCTGCATTAAAAAAATCCAGCTGAATGTGCAGAGTAGAAATTACACTGTACCTAATTGTGTGTTGATATTCTGATGAATTTTATTAGTCTACAGTTTTATAAATATAAATCAGCATTTGATTTTCCTGGCTTGAATTTACATCAAATTTTGTTATAAAGGGCTTAATCATGAGCCCATTGCTCTTAACCTCTATTTTTTTCTGCATGGTGCAAGGTCTTCTAAAAATAACTAAATAACCTCTTTCTTCACAATGAATGTTCCTAGTCTTAACTAATTACTTATGCATGTAATATCAGGGCATAATTATAGTTGCATACTGTCGGGTTTTTTTTCATAGAATCATAGAATCACCAACTTGGAGGAGACCCACCGGATCATCAAGTCCAGCCATTCCCACCAATCTCTAAACCATGCCCCTCAGTACCTCATCCACCCGCACCTTAAACACCTTGAGGGAAGGCAAGTCAACCACCTCCCTGGGCAGCCTGTTCCACTGCCTAATGACAGTGAAGATTTTTTTCCTTATGTCGAGCCTGAACCTCCTGTGGCGGAGCTTGAGGCCATTTTACTTAGGATAAATAGAACATTTTCTCATACTCATTCTGGTTAGTTGTAAGGTTTTAAATATCTTTTGCATGGCACTTTTCCCTTTTGTGTTTTGCTTCTCAGTGTTTATTATCACACTGAATATGAAGGAGGTTGAATTTTTTTTTTCCCCAGTATAAGGACTGTTTTATGCAGTTCTGCATTAAAAGATATTTACTGGATTCCAGTGGTGCTTACTGATCTGGGAAGATGAGCTAAGCTGTACAGCGTGCTTTAACAAGTTCCTGCAGCTTTGAATGCCTACCTTTTATATGCAGCAAGTACAGAGGCAGCTGACTGGGGTTGGCCAGTTTCTGCTACATCAGTCATAATTATTTGAACTTAGGCAGGCCAGCTGTGATTTTAAAAAAAAATTAATTAACATTTTAGGAAGGTCTTCCTCTTCTATCTCCCCTTCCTTTGCTTATTTAAAGTGAAAGCAGATTAACTCAGAGTCAAAAATGTTTTGAAAGTCTTTGTGATAAACGAAGGAAACTTAAACCATGATATTTTGTCTTTTTTACATATCAGATATTTTTATATTTTATATTTATAAGCAAGAGTACTGCTGAAATGTAGCACTGAACTGATAACTAATGCCATGCCCAAACAATAGTGGTTAATTGTGAAGGAAGGATTTAACTCCTGCCCTCCTTCCTACCCCTTTAGACAGAAGTTTGCCATTAATGATTCACCTTGGGAAGCAAATGAACAATTAAATTCATGTCGTAAAAGTTTAAGTAACATCTGGTCCCAGAAAGGATACAAATGTCTTGAGGGAAAGAGGGGAAAAAAGACAAAAAAAACAAACAACCAAACAAAAGGGAAGCAGGAAGGCTGGGTGGTACACCAGAGTTTAGTCAACAGAGGTCCTTCAGGAAAAGGGAGTTGAGCCTTGGCAAAACCAAACCGAAAAGCCATAAAATACATCAGAGGAACGTATGGGAAGGAAATTAGAAGGGTGATAAGTTTATGAATCAGATGGTCTACTTTGTAATGCATCGCCTTACAAAAACAGGTAGTAAGTGAAATAGTTCCAGCTCCCATAGGTAGTTAAAGTAAAAAAATTAAGTGGGGCTGTTGTTTTAAGTACTCTAATTCTGGTGGAGGGTTTATTAGTAAGAATGAATTACTCTCAGGCTTTAGAATGTTAATTAAGGGATGCTCAAGTTGGTGCATTGAAGCACAGCAAACTCTTGTGAGCAGTTGGATATGCTAAAGAATTCTGCTGGAATTTAGGGATGATGCGGTTGCTCTATTCAAACATGAGTTTTACTGTCAGCATGAGCAACATGGTGAAATGGCAAGAAGTGTATAAGAATAGTTAGTTATTTAATTTGGTTAAGAATAGGCAGGTTTATGAGAAAATACAGAGAAGTGTGACTGAGCAACAAGGAGTCCAGGACAGCATGTTAGACTAAGCGGATTTACAGAGGCTTAATTACTGTATTAATTTTTCAAGGAAAGGGGCAGGACAAACATGAGTTTACAGATAAAAGAAGACCTTGGTGAAGATTCTAAAACTAGAATTGAGCAACCAAAGTTTAAGCAATGTATTTTCTTTTATATGCTTTATCTTAGTGCTCATCTCCAAGTGATAAAAAAAGAAAGGTGTGGGGGAAGCATAGGAGACAATAGAAAGGTAGAACATCTCCTGTGAACAATGAACACTCAGCAAAACTACATCCAAGGAAAAGGAAATACTCCCACCCACCTTTTTTTCCTTATCCTTGTTCTTACAGAATTAGTGTTTACATTGAAAAAAAGTCTCCTTTGGAGACAGCTCTCCTGAGAACTGAGATGATTTAGACTTCTGTATGAGTAGCAAGCAGGAGATATTCTCTTCAATAATCTGGTTTTAGAAAACTGTAGAATTACTGTGTTTTGTGGGCATAAATGCATTTCAGAGGTGTAGGGTTTTTTTTCTCTTCAGACGAAGGCATCTCTGAATGTATTAACAGAAATGGAGAAGTAAATGCTGTCCATTTTTAGAAACATGGTGCAAGATAGATTCACTAGTAGTCTCACTAAATCAATATTTTTTGTTTCTGAAGTACTCCTACTCCATGGACAGCTTGTGACCTCAGTGTGCGTTAGACCCTTCCAAGATGGGAGGAATATTAGTTTGCTTCCTTTTTAAAAAACAAACCAAAACCAAACCCCAAAAGCAAATGCTTTAATTTGTACATTGCTTGTCTTTTGCTTGGGGAAAATAATCAGGAACAATTTGTTTTATGAACAAACAGTTATCTTCTCTCTCCTGATTTTAAGAAGTTGGTACAAGGCTGTAGCACCAATGGAGATGTCATGGGCTCTTAGCTCTTGGACATAAACTGGAATTACTCTGTCTGGAAAATGTACTGCCTTATCAGCTAAAGTGCTTCCAAGCACTAGTAACTGCTGGAGCCGTGTACATTTGTGTGCTTGGTTTTGGCTAGTTTGCAGCAGCCACTGCTCTCACCAGGGAAGAAACTTGTGAGGAGCTGAGGTCTGTGCTGTAGCACGTGAACTTCCACCTCAGGTATGCAAATAAAAATATGAGAGCTGAGCAAAAGTGGGTGCAATAGATTCAGTCTTCAAGTTGTTAAATACCACTCTTGACTTCTTTCTTCTCTTGCTAAAGAGAAATGTGAGTTTGTTGATGTCTGTTTAGGCATGTTGGATCTTCTTGCCACTCCTTAAGATTTTTGAGGTTTGTTATGCATTTTCAAAATTTTAAGCTGAATTTGTAGGACATGGCTATTTTGGCAAATAATGCTGGAGAATCATCTGGTCTAGTGCAGATGACAGCTGGTTGTCATGCCCCCATGTTGTGGTGCAGGGAGCTGCATAGTTTATGATAAACTTTTCTTTTTATGGAAGGTTAAATCCTAACCAATTGCCACTAGTAAGCATCAAGTGGAAGGAAATATATTTTCAGAGGGGCTTTAAACTTTATAATGCACTTAACAGGTATTCTCTCATTCACATTGTGTTAATAGGGCACGTCTGCCAAGCAGGTTACATGCCTACTGCATTTGTACTGCATTTGTTAATTTTAAAATTTTTTTTTCACTCACGTATGTGCCTGTAAATCCTTGATGTGTGAATTGCTTGTGCAGATGTGTTCAAGTGGAAACCCACTCTTCAAATCCTGTACTTTATGGATGTAAAGTACTTTCTTGGGCATGAGGAGACTCATGTCAAAGTGTTATCTCAGTACATATTTCTGAGGCTTGTGAAAAGAAGGTGCTTAACTATAACTTTTCTGTTTAAGGGAAACCCCCCAACTTTTATTACTGTTTGCACTGAATTATGGAAGTTAATCATTGCTCATGTGTGTATGTGCATTTAGAGGGAATGTATTGACTGAAGGCAGTAAATCGAACAATTCAAGTTGTTTTCTTTAGCTCTGCACACTTGGTGAGACCTTCAAGTACGATCTTTCTTTGTTAGGTGTTTTGAAAGCATTTTTAAATCCAGTAACCACTGGTAAGCACTGTCTTACCAAAACTGTTTTTGTAATATTTGGGTAGTGTTTTATATTCTGAAAATAAACTGAAGTAAAGATGAAGTGTAGTCGTGCATCCTAAAGTATAGGTGAGTGTGATGAAGCAGTAGAAACGACAGCTAGTACGCTTCTCAAAGGCAAAAAAAAATTACAGCAATCACGTAGTTTTCTTCATTATAACTCAGTATTCAGTTGGCAGTTCACAGTATCTGAGGAGGAATACACAGGTGAATTAAAAGAAATTGCTGTTTTTAAGAGTTTTGTAGGACTTGTGTGAGAAGTCATGAAGGCTTTTGAGTGAAACTGACTGGGGCTCAGCACGGTTTGGTGCTGTGAAGTACAGTCGTGGTGGTGAAGTGTGGTTGGACTCAATCTCAAAGGTCTTTTCCAGCAAAACAATTCTATGATTCAATTCTATGATTCTATGAAAGCCCCTAGGAATCATTTCCACACACTTGGCCTTCAGTATGAGAACATACTATGATCTGTCTAGTCTGATATCTTCTATTTAACTTCAGGCATCTGTCTGATTTCAAGAAAGGTTTAAGGCTTCCCTGTAAAGACAAAGATGGGATGATCTTCCATCTTATTCTTAACAGAAATTCTTTTAAACCCTTAAGAAGGGTGCTTTGTATCTCTTCTAAAGCACTTGTGTTTGATTGTTTGTACTCTTAACACATCTGTTTTTAAAATGAGCTTTCCTTTGTGGGCTGCTTTTTTTGCGAATGCTTGTTTTTGTCAATAGTCATCTGAATACATTTATTGCCCTCCTGAAAAGAATAAATGGCATTTGTAGAAATGCTTGCAACTTTTGACTTTGCATTTGTTATATAAATACCACAATACTTGCAATTACAGCCAGCTGTGGTTTTAAGGAGAATATTGATATAGGTTACATAGCCTAATGTTAACAAGTATTAAAATGCTTCTTTTTCAAATATATATTTGTGTCAGACTTCCTAATATAAAGGAGAGCAAAGTCCCTGGATAATAATTTTTTTTCTCTTAAAGTTATTTTCAAGGCAACTTTTTCTTCTATCAAAGTAATTAAAACAAGACATTAATTTTGTTTTATTTTGCCAAAGTGATACAAAATAGCTTTGGTTGTAAAGAATGTTACATATTAGATGTACTTGAGAAGACTATGTACCTCTAAAATAATTATTGCTTTTTTATGTATCTTTTTTGTTCATGTTTATTTGTTGGAAGGAAGGCCTGTTGAACATGGAAGGCTTTAAGTATGTATTGGTTGGTGTTAACTCTTTTAAAACATTACTTATGACTGACACATCCCAGTATAGTTACTCTTCCTGCTAGTGACCTTGAAAGCACGTCTGTGCAATAATTGCTTTTTGCTGGAACAAAAGATAGTCCTGTCTAAGATTTGTTTGAATTCAGGAAGCCGTGTTTGCCAAAGAAAAATCTTGGTGACGCAACTATGTCAGGTTTCAGCAGCCACACCTCTGCTAAGTAGTTTCAAGTTTTCAATTTTAACCTTTGTTCATAGCTGTATTCCTTTTCTAGCAAGACATCTGAAGCAGTTTTCTTTCTTCCTTTTGGAATGGAACTGTGCTAAAGAAATGCAGTTTCAGAAGAAAAAGCAGCAGCAAGTACTGTTTAGATTTGCAGTAGTTTTATATTAAGGTAACTGGACAGCAGAAGGATAAATGGATTGTCTCCCCAGTCATTGTGGTAAGGATAACCCTTATTCTTAAGCATTGAATGGTGTAGATTATGTGGGTTTTGTAGAATAGGATTTCATAATGAGCTATGCTTGATAGCCGAAAAATGATGCAGAATGGCGTCACAGGGCCTTCTGTTGCACAGGGGTACTGGATCAAATTAAACAGGTACATCTTCACTGCTGCGATGCAGTTTTTAGCATGGCTCTAGGGTATTGAGTTAACATTTGTCTTTGCAATTGGTGTTTAATGCAAGAATACCTTTCTAATGAGCCATGTTGCTGAAAGTGCACCGACTAGAATGGTGCGGATGTAGTTTTCACTGCTTTATGATAAGGATTTGCTTTTCTGTAATTATGGATTTATAAAGTTTCTTACAAAATTAATAGTTTTTGAACAGCAGCTGGAGTTCTGAAGCACATTTCACTATTGATGTGCTGAACTGCTGAGTTGGTCCCCTTGCCTGCTCTGTATCTGTGTATATTGACTTCTATTCCTGTGCTGTATGTGTTCTGGTAACTGCAGGACTAGGTCTCTGATTGCAGTAACTTCTCACCATTATCAAGCTGAAAGTGAGCATGTAATTACAAATTAGCTGTTCCAATTGCTTTGGGGGAAGCCAGCGCTTTTTGAAATTGAGTGCTGAAGTATCAGCATTTCAAAAGCAAATCCATCCATTTCTGCCTGGAGCCATCCATATTTATGCGTGTGCATACACATGTGGCTTTTAATTATCAAATACCGAAATTTTGTACTGAGACTTCTGAAATTTGCCCCTCAGATGCAAACGCTAATTTTGTATAGCTGGTAAGTGCTTTGAAGCATATATATTTTGTTTTTTTAATATTTGCTGAACGTAGGGGGCTGAAATTAAAAGCCATGGTCATGGAGAGTGTTCAGTGCATTGTTAATAGTCCTGCAAGGCCAGGGATCAAACCATTGTTTACAGCAGAAGTAAATAAGTAAAGATGTCTTTTTATAAGTTATTTGTGAAGAAGTGGTACTATTAATGTGTGGAAGCCCTATAGTTTATTTGTTACCGAGTTCAACTGTGTCTCATCTTTGTATTGCCCCTGCTTACTGCCAAATTATGGGACAGCTGCCAGAGACCTTCATTGAAAGCAGTTTGTAATTGTCTTCTATTGTGAGTTACCTTTATCCTCAACATGATGGCATATTTAATGTGACATTTACCAGCATGATCCCCTGTCACTGAGATAAATGGCCATGCAAAGTGTGCCATTTACAGAAATTGACATTTATTTTTGTCTCTAATTTGCTGAGAATTACATGGTTCTTTCTTATATGTTTCTACTTTCTGACTTGACTTCTTCCAGAGCTACTCAACACTGCTCCTTTCATAAGACCCTTCTAGGAGCTGCCCAAGGATACAAGTGCATTCTGTACCTTGAGGGACTAAGCTATAGTTTTTGCTAGGCATGGACTAGGAAAATGAACTTACAAACCTAGGGTTTTTACATGTGCAACACTGTCCGACTAACTCAACTAACTCTATTCATTTCCTTTAAAAAAAGAAAATCTCTTAATATAGTTGCCAAGGGTATTTAGTGCAGTTTTGCATTGGGGGGGAACCAAAAACCAGCAACCTAAACCTATTTCCTCATTGAATGCATTCCCAGTTATTGATAAATGTTGACTTGTCGGCAACAGTGTAAATAGGGATCTGCTGTGCTAAGTGTGGTCAGAGCCTGCATCTATCTAGGAGACAGTGAGTATCTGCACAGGGAATTGCTTTAGCTTTACTTGAAATAAATCTGTTATGTGACGAATGCAGGATACCTGGAACAAGATCCAGATGCTCAGAGAGTGATGTCTCTGGAATGGTAAACAAAACTCTGTGTGCCTCAGAATTAGTTTGGGGAATGTACTTCCACCAGGAATTGGGATAGCTACTGAAGTTATTTATGTTTATTGAAAGTTTACTTGAAAAAACAGATTTTTTTTTTCTTTCTCTGTAATAGTAAAAGCCTCAGGCCTCAAATTAAAATGAAATAAAAGAATGCTTGCTTGAAAAGGCAGTGAAAAAAAGGAGGTATACAACAGCTGTTATAAATGAAAAACCTCTTTTACCTTACAGGAGATTAAGTATTGCCTTCTCCTTGGGCCACAAAGTGGTGAACACTAAGGTGATGTGAAAATGGGATGGGAAAAGACTTGGAAAAAGCATGAAATAATCTAATTTAAGAATGTTTTAATTGAGCGTTGTTTTTCTGGCTTCATTTAGGTAAAAATGATGCCCATTTACTTAGTGTGGGACAACCTCTGAGAAGGGCTAGGATATACTGTGGGGTTTTTTGTTTCGTTAGGAAATATGTAAAACTAAGAGCATTGATAATTGAGTGCTTAAATTTATTCTATGCAGAGAATGATCCTTTTACTTGAAGACAGATTTACGTGATATTCATAGCCCATAAATCATTCTTGCATTGCCTCCCTGCAAGGCTATTGGCAGTACTGTACATTACTCAAAATATACCTGTTTTCAATTAGCTCAAGGAAAATTCTCTAGTTATGGAAAGAACATCCGTCTCTATTACCTGCCCTGAGAATTAAGCACCCAAGTACATTTGCATGAAGTTTACTGAAGTTTGCTCTGCATAAGCAGAGATAATTGCTGATTTTTAAGTGGGAGTGGATAGGATTATTTAACACCTTTGAAGTATTTTTAATCCAGGGACTCAGTTGTGACTAGTTTTGGGATAGCTCCGCAGAGACAACGAAATGCAGAAAAAACCACTTTGGGCTTGGAAAGCAGGGAAGATTTCAGAGAGCCATCTGTGGCAAGTACGATTCATACTGGAGCTGGTTGGTTGCTGCCAGAGGATGCCAGAACGCATCAGGCATAACTGCAAGGCAAGGGGCTGCCTCAGTCCTCTTAACGCACTCTTCTTTTCTGGGCAGAAGAATAAAAGTGGTGTTTGCTGCTTTTCCTCCTTAGCAACAGTTTTTTCTGTATACTCCATATGCAACCTGCCCTCTCTTTGTCTCTGGGGTGGGATATTTGTGAACTTTTAAATTTTGTTTTGTCTTATCTTCTCTTTGCATCACTTAGACACCCTTGCTTCTTGTTTGTGGCTTTGTCCATTTCATTGTGCTTTGGTTAAGAAAGGTTGTTTGGTCCTTAGAATTAAAGGTTACAGCCCAGGTCATTCTGTGCTTTCACAGCATTTTTTGTATAGCTAGTTCCACCTCTCCTGCATTGACTTAGTTCTCTTAATTGGGAAGGAGGAAAGGGACATTTCCAACTTCCACAAAAAGCTTCTTTTCTTCCAAGGGGAATTGAAATAGTTTCATCTGTGACTTTTTCTATTGAAAACCAAGTTTGTGTGAATTGGCATACTTAGAAATGAACAATGTCCTATTAACATGGTCGATCCTGAATTCCTTTTTGAAGGCAGAATGGGTGAGCTCGATTTGTGTGAAGCTGCCAAAGTAAATGTCAGTTGAAGTCTTGTGGCTTGCATTTAGCTAGAACAATATACCTGGCCTTTAAATAAAGCCCTTTTTCACTGCCTGATCCAGGATGAAGAGCTAATTTTATTTTATTTTGCTGTTAGTGAACAGATTCCTAAACACAACTGTTTTCTATTTTTCCAATGAAAGAGACATTCACTTCAGCGTGTACATTTTGACATGTAAAACTTATGATGAAGATACGACTTTTTTAGGAGCATCTTGTCAGTTTGCTCTAGTAAGGAGTACAGGCTGCTTGAGAGCACGTGTGTATAAATTAGGAGTCTGTAACTGTTATTTGTCCTTTACTTGCACAATAAGGGGAAAAAAATTGTAGAACTGGGAACAGATAATTTATTTATTACTTAACTATTGGTTCAGTACTTTAATCACAATTGTATGCTTCCCATTTGACAGATGCTTTTACACTGTTGACTGTTACATCCCATGTAAACACCTTCCACTTGAGGAAAATCTTGGAATTCCAAAAACCCATAAGTTCATGTCAGGGATAGGAAGGGAATATTTTTTTTTCAATAGTAATAACAGCAATATTTTAATGACTCCTGTAATTTTGTTTATTTATAAACTTATATATGAAACTTATATAAGTGTGTGTTTATATATATATTTTTTTTGTCAGGTGGCTTCAGTAACACTTAATAGGATGGCTGGTTATTGAAGTTAAACTGTTTTTGTAAAATCCAAAGAGAAGGAGAGTTAGAGATGCCTCTGTACCTTTGAGGAAGTAGCTGTAGGGAAGGTACATGGGTGCTCTGGCTGAGCAGTGCAGAGAGAAGAGGGAAACACCACCATCGAACACAAGCACATGATGCTGTTTGCACCAGGTTGCTGGTAAAGTCCACTTTAATTTGCTGATAATTGTGTTATATATTTTTGGGGCTAACAACTGAGAGATGTCCTGCTTTTTTTGGAGTTAGTGGGAACTTTTCCCTTGACTTCTGGGGAGGAGAACAAGTAAACTCCCAGAATTAAGTGAAATGTGTGAAAATCACGTGTATCTTAGATGTCTTGATTTTTTTGTTGCTGCCCAAAGTATTTTCTAGGAGAACTTTTCTGAGGATTATTGGGTTATTATTGCAGCCCTTAATTAAAACTGTTTAGGATGGGTGTTACACTAAAATGTTACACTGGACTATCAAAGGTAGGCAAAGCTAGCACAACACTTTGGGTTGCTTTTCAGGAACAGATGATGCTCTTTGAAAAGCTGCTTTTTTTATGCTTTCCAGAGAACAATTTTTTGAATTTAAACATCCTGTTTCTTCAGGTTGTTTGGAAAGAGCTCACATGAGTGCAAGGAGGAGAGTGTAGATGCTTTATGCATGAGGAAGTGCTCTGTTTAGTGTAGTCAAAGGTTTATATGTGCCAAATACATAAAAGCAAGAAAACTGCTCTTTATTGCCGAGGGGTTGTGGGGGTGGTGGGGGAGGAAAAAGTATGATGAGTTTCTTCCAGCCATGACTGATAGGATCTCTATTGCTTACATAATTTGTGAAAAAGAAATAGTCCTAATGGGTTTTCATGGATCATTGGTTTATGGGCTTAGCTCCAGAAAACCTTCTGGAGCAGAGAATAATTTCAACAGTGAAGCTAATCAAGTGAAACTGAGAGAGAGTAGATGCCCAGCAAGTTCAATAACAGGATGTTGATTCTTTTGTTGATCATGTCTCCCATGTCTAGTAAATGTAGGCTTACTGATGTTATTACTAGGCTTTCATAGGTGGTATGCAAGAGCTCCATCTTTTTTTTTCCCCCCCTCTTTTCTGATGTGGCTGCTTTCACTGACAGGAGCAAGGGACCTGCGAATCTATTAGGGTCCAGCCTGGAAGGCAGATGATCATCAGTGGGCTTTCTGGATTTCAGCTGGTGCTTCATGAAACTCATTTTTCTTAACTATGTATTTGAGCCACCTTTGGCTCTAGCAGAGACATTATTTTCTAGGGAACTGAGTATGCCTACACCTGTTTTTCCCAGGGCTAGGAGCACCAACAAGTGGTGCCCAAATTCAGCAGAGGGGTCTTGACTCCTAGCCCCATATGTAGGTGTTCTTTCCCTAGCATCTCTCTTTTGGTGCTTGACAATGAATACAATTTGGGAATTGATCAGGTCAAGAACACCCTGAATTGCGGGACACATGAGGTTTCCAGAATGATAGAATTGCCTACAAGATTTTTACTTTTTTTTCCCCTAAACAGTACCATAGTTTTCTAAACAAATTCCTTTTTACTGTATGCTTCCATGAGCATGCTTATTTTCATCAAATTTCTAGCTTGAACTAGAAATTGAGATTTTGTTTCTTTCCCTTGATATCAAGCATCCTAGTGGGTCTCTAGAGCAGAAGCAGGTGGTACCGCCAGCTGGTAGAACTTGTGTGTAGGAGATGTTGGGGCTAGCAATGCAGTAGGTTGGCAGTAGCTCCTGGGGTTAACGTTGCTGCTAATCACAATGCCACACAGTGGAAAAGCTATTGGTGATAGCTAGGTGTTTCATATGTGTTATAAAAGTGTGCTGTACATGAATTTAATGTGAGCAGTTAAATACCAGTACCAGTTTGAAACCTTGTCTGAATCATGTATCAACCAGTTCTTCCAGTTGCGTGAAGCTGTAACAGCAGTGGGAAAGTTCCCATAGGGATGATGGAAACTTGATATACTGGGCTGTTACTGACACACAGTGCCAATGCTTCCTTTTGCTTTTCCGTGTAAAACCTCGGCTGTCCTTCAGCCTCTTTCCTAAAGTTGAACCCAGATACATGGTAAGCCCGATGATGAAATTCAAACTCTCAGCCTCTCTGAACAGTAGTTCAGTTTTATTAAAGGGCTAAGGATATAAATTGTTTCTTATCCATGAGATGTATCTGCCATTCATACGTGTGCCAGATGGGAATCAACTGAAGGATGCTCCGTTATGTTAGTATAAGAAATGGTGGAAATGCTTGTTTAGACTGAGCTTCAGATGGCACCAATATTTAACTATTGGTGGTAGTAATCCCCACATTTAACCCCTTGCATTTAAACAAAACCATTTATATACCAGTTTTCTATGAAAATTTTCCTTATGTTCCTACATCTGAGAGACACCAAGAGCTTAGTTCAGAAAGAGGGTGTTTTGGGTTTTTTTTTATTTCTAGAGTGTATGTGGTTGTGATGTTTGCTTTTGACTGCATATAATCCCCAAACAAAATTAACTTGCTGTAGTGTATTTTCAAAATCAATTTATAGCTGACATAATGAATTAATGTGCCATCAAAAATAACCATATGTTCCTATGGAGGAAGGAGGGAAAGGAAATGGCAGAGTTCTAACAAATCATAGAATTGTAGAATGGTTTGTGTTGGAAGGAACCTTAAAGATCATCTAATTCCAATCCCCCTGCCATGGGCACTAAATAGATTCTTATAAGGTAGAGAAAACTGCTGAGAGAAATATTAAATTTTCCGAGCAGTTTTGAATACTCTTATATACTTATGTACACTGTACATATACAGTGTACTTTGTATACTGTCTTAATTTATGCTCTTCTTTAATCAAAGCCAGCAAATCACTGCTGCTCAGTGAAGAAAGTTTTGTGAAACTTTTTAAGTGCTTCTACTCAAAGAACAAAAAAAGAAGAAAATAGTTCCCCTGAAGTTGGAAGGTGTTGACTGTCATTTTTTTTTAAACTACTTGTCCTACTTTACTGCTTTTCTTGTATCATTGCTTAAGTTTCTACTGTTCTAAATTTGATAAAATGACATACAGGCTGGTGACCTGCAAATGACAACACGTGGACATAAACTGAAATAAAACAGGATGTTAACTCTAGAACTGTAGTTTCAGTTTCTTATGTACATGTGATATCATTTCTCATCCACTAGTCTTGCCAGAGCTTTATAGTGGAGTTTGGACCTCATAATTAATATATAGAAAAGAATAAGAAAATGTAAAAAATGCTGAAATAAGCTTAATATAACAACGTAACCTTTGCCCTTCATTCTCTATTCTGTGATTTTTTTTTAAAATTTTTTTGTATTGACTGTAAAGTTACAATCGAGTAGGGATAAAATTGGGATCAGTTATGCAAACCAAGTGAATTTTTCTCCTTTCATAGCTCATCTTACTGATTTGGACTTGCTAGCAGCCTACTGGTTTTGGACAGCTACAGACTCTTTTCCAGAGCTTACCATTATGCATTTTATGAAAAAACAAACCAAACACCATTCTTACTCCCCATTCCCACCCCAAATAATCAAAACTACTGACAATGGAGAGCTGAAGTTAATTTCTAAGTAGGTGCAGACGTGTCTGCAGGTTGGAGAAAGAAATATTTTTCAGTGCTAACTATTGCAAAGTATTATAGACTGTAGCAAGCTGAACTAGTCTTCAAAAAAAAAAAAAAAAGACAAGCCAGAAGATAAGCCTAGAGGCAAAATACATGTGAAGTAATAAGTAAATTTGCTGAAAACCCAGTCACTTTTAGGCATGCATATGATTTCTATTGAAGTATCATGTAGATATCCTTTTGGGACTTTATGCCTTACTTGCATATTACTTGTTTTCATATACTGATGTTTATGTATAGTTTTGTGATTTAATGATTAAAAATTAATTTTAGGTGCTACTGTATTTTGTATGTTATACCCAGTGCAGGTAGTCCTGTTTTGTGGGATGCCATGCAAACTTGGACAGTGTTACTGTGAGGCATTTCTAACCAAATCAGTGTGAAAGAAGTGTAGGTTTTGGTGGTGGTCCAGGACAGTTATACAAATCAGAAGTGTTACCAGTAAAATGGGATTCAACTTCACTTTGTAACATGTAGAGTTTATGTCTCTGGGCTGCAGACTGTGTGAGCCTGCCTCGTGCTGGAGTAAGTTGAGGGAATTCTAATTTAGTTTTGAAACCTTATTTCTGTTTGAACCCAAAACCTAAATAAATATTTCCTTTTTCTTTTAGCACTGAGATTTTTAGTAGTGGGGAACTTCCTGTCAAAAGTGCTTAGTGCATACCTTGTAATGGAAATTATGGGAGAATGTGAATAGAACAGAAATAGACCCAGCGTTTATCTGATAGTTCAACAAAAAAGTAAATATTGAGATTTGTTTCTCTTGTAATGGACTGTTGAAGTACAGCTGACTTGGAATTGAAAGCTGAAGGGGACAATTTCCCCTAACGGTCATGTAAAAAAAGAAAAGTTTAAACCTAGATAGCCTGTTGCTCACTCTCCCCACTGTTCTAACAAATTCAAAGCCTTAATAAAAAGATGGAAAGAGTAAATATGTAGTATACTCTAGGGAGGCAGCAAAAAAGATCAGAGACTTTTTTTTTCCCTATATCCCTGTTATTAGCAGGGAATGTACTAAATGTAAATGTCTAGCTGAACTGGAGAGTAGACTATACCTAAACTACAGAAGTCTGACTCAGGGAAGATTCACTTGAACAGTAGTAAAAATGTTAAGGAGGTGCAGTGCAGATTGTGCTGAAGTTTGGTTTTATGTTGAAGTACAGGTTGTCCTTCATCTTTCCAACTAGGGTAAGACCTCTTGCTTTGTGGCAGCGGGAGCCCTTTCACTCCTGACCAGGCAGTGGGTTCTTTGAGAAAATCAGTGGAAGCTATCAGTACAGCATTGAAATTACTATATTATAGTATATGGTGCATTAGCAAACCTTCTTTGAACTGCTTTCTTAGGAAATTGGTCAAATTAAACACCTGAAACCTCAAACCAGGAGTTTTTGGGTCACCTTTGTTCCTCGCGTTTGAGATTTCATCTTGAAACAGGTTTTGCTCCTGATTTGCCCCATCTAGTTTGACAGCTGTTTCCATCCTCTGGGCTGAGACTAGCCTCTGCTTTTCCGCCTTAAAAATCCTCGTCCTTCTCCTATGAAAAAAATTACAGATTGTGGTTTACTAGTACTTTATATAATTGATCAGTTCTGGTTTTCTACTAAAAATACCTTTTTTTTGTCCTTTGTGTGTGTGTGTGTGTGTAGAAATAGGGCAATGCATAAGTATCAGTTGTTAGAAGCTGTGTTCTTTTGATGCTCTGACAGCTCTCTTCTCCCCTTCATCACTCATTAATGGGTCCAAGATCATAGCAGAAGTCATTATTCCTAGTTGTCTTTCACTTTGTGTGTCTAAATGTTGTTGCATGTGTGTTGCTCCAGCTAGCCCAAAATATTGCCTAATTTCTCTGAGACGCTTTAAAGAACAATGAATTCTCCAAACTTTAGTCTCCCAGAAGTCATTAGTAGATACTTGCTATTTTGTGCAGTCACAATGCAGCTTAAAAAATAGCCCTGATCTCATAAAATATCAGGAAAACAGTACCTTCTCTTTGTCTGGTTATCTTTTTATTGTGTTTCTTTCAGCCAATGCTTTGTTCATCTTTAAAAAGTTATCAGTCTGTACCTTTATATATTGTTTCATAAGATGTCACATCACTTCTCATTTTAATTCTGGGCTAAGTTGGCTGCATACTGCCCTTTCTTTGAGGAATACGTTACCAAGATAAAATGAGATTTGCTCATCTTCATTTCACTTTTTAATTAAATTTCCTTTATTTCTTTTTTTCAGATCTTTTATTATCAAGGTCATGCGTATGTGCTTGTAGTACCAAGATTGATTTTCCTTCTCTCCCAAACTACTTCCTTTCCCCTCCTTCTTGAAATTGTTTTTGGTGCATCTGTCATTGTGGTGTGTGCCAGTTATTTCAGTGTTGTGGAATGGAGATTATTGATAACCTCTTATTTCTTTTGTGTAAATGGTCTAATAACCATTATCTTAGCCCCATTTTCAGTGTATCGTTTTATTGTCTATCTTGAAACAGAAGACGAAGTATTTGCTTCAGTGTTTGATCCTACTTATTTTTTTCTAAACATCTTCTTTAACCTTCGTGTGCAGGTAGCTGCCTTTCTCTCTTTTGAAGCTGTGATGCATAGTAACAGTGATGTCCCCGCTGTTCCATTCAGTTACAGAATCACAGAATCACAGAATCACCGGGTTGGAAGAGACCCACTGGATCATCGAGTCCAACCACTCCCACAAAACACTAAACCATGTCCCTCAGGACCCCGTCCACCCGTAACTTAAACACCTCCAGGGAAGGCGAATCAACCACCTCCCTGGGCAGCATATTCCAGTGCCTAATGACCCTTTCCGTAAAAAACTTCTTCCTAATCTCGAGCCTAAACCTCCCCTGGCGGAGCTTGAGGCCATTGCCCCTTGTCCTGTCCCCTGACACCTGGGAGAAGAGGCCAGCTCCCTCCTCTCTACAACCTCCCTTCAGGTATTTGTAGAGAGCAAATTTGTAGTTGAGCTCAAGCAGGCTCCCAGTTGGTTTTACTCTTCTGTTTGTCCACTGTAACATCTGAACATACTTTTCTCTTTCTTTCTAAAAAAAAAAAAACAACAAAAAAAACCCCCAACAACAAAAAAACCCTCCTGCTTGCTTTTAGCGTTACAGGTCAGGTTTTTATTCATCCAGGTAGTCTGGAGTCCTCCTCAAAAAGTTTGTTCTTTTTCTTGGAAAACATACCATGCAAGTGGAAATGGGTTTCAGTTTGTGTGCACGTCTTCTGAAATCTGTCTGCTTAATCAGCCCCACTAACAAATTTTAGCCATTTCTTGAACTTTGCCTTTTCCACATTCCAAACTGTTTAAAATGTTCCTGTGAAGTGATTGGAAATGATCAGAATCAGCTTGTGATTGCTTGATCTACCCATCATCTCTCCTGTACAACAATGTAAAGTGACTCTGAGACAGCATCCCTGTTGACCAGTGACTGATGACGACTTTTGACCGAAGGAGTTCTTCAGGTGTCATTCCCATGCCATTGCTAACATTCATTAAAAAACAACCAACCAACTAAAATAACCAACTTCTGAGGAGTTCATACTTTTAATTGGCAGTTCATATAGGGTGATCTGTAGACGACAGTCTGTGTTCAGGTGTAACCCTCTGTAGAATCCCAGTTGTCTCCAACATGATAATTGTAAAGTCTGCTATGTTTCAACTGTTCTTTCTTCCTTAACCATTTCATTGGTATGAAGTGCTTCCTCATTCTTTTTTTTTAATTAATTTTTTTTAAATTTAAATCTGGTTTTAATATCTTGCAGCCTTTGATGCCAGTGTTGAGGTTGATGTTGGTGTGTTGAGGACAGATGTTGCCCATGTCCTGTACAGCAACTGGCTCTGCATTCTGCAATAAGCCTGATCCTTCTTAGCAGTAAATCACAGCCAATCAAGCTCTTAAACTTACCAATATGGTCAGTTGCACAGTCTTTCTGCACTAGTTCATTTTGATGGATGGATGAATCCAATGATGAAGATGTGTGTGTTAGTACTTCTCTTCCTTTATTTTTCTCCTCCCTCATTGACTATCCTACCTGGCACTTATAGCTTTTGTGTAAGTATTGGCTACCTCTCAAAGATTGTTTCTCTTAATCTACTTCATATATTTCATAATGTGGCAATGACCTGTCTTTTGTAGACTTAACTCTTTTTCTTTTGAATCTCTTAATTGCCTGCTGTGGCAGGACACTCCAGTGCTAGCACTCTTAATGTGGAAAACAATTCATCATGCAAGATAAATGTGTGGCTGAATTTTTTTTGTGTGTGTTTTTTTAAAAAAAAGTTTCCTGCAGGAGGCTATTACTTTAACACCAAAAACTGTGTGGGAGAGCTGGGGTTGCTGGAAATGTGGTTATAGGAGAAATTCTGGCAGATTTTTAACTGCCATGCAAGAAATGTAGCTGTCTAAAACCAAGAAATTGTAAAATTCTTTTCCAGATTTGATCCTTTTTACCTTTAATTGCAATTTTAGTATATGAGAAGGTATAGGAATGGAAAGACTTATATAAAATGTCTAATCATAGGTACCCAGTGATGCATCTGCTTGGAGATCCATTTCCTTTCTGTGCAGTTGTTAGTGGCTCTTCTGTCTAAAACTGGGATGATAGATGCTAATTGTGCTGTGAAATTGTTTAAGTTTTGAATGGTTAAAATTTATTCATATCTAGATGTGCTATGTATGATAGCACACCATTTCTGAGTCCTTCCTTCACTGAATTGCCTTGCACCTCTTCTGTGCTTACTGGGTTTTTATGGCTTTAATCTATGTGTGTTGCTTTCTTTTTTCACTTTTCTCTGCTCCCCCCCACCTCATCATTTTATTTTGGTTTTGTGAGTTTTTTTCCCATTTAACTTTACTTAAGCTCCAGAAGGGGAAGACACCATTGGGTCTGGCTGTGGGTCTGTAAATTTGGGTGTGCAGAGGGGTTTTTTTGTTGGTTTATTTTTTGAGGTAATAGTGAGGAAAGACAGGCAGAGGGAAAGCATTAGCCAGTCATGATGCTGGCAGGATTTAATTACATTTCAAATAGCTAGTTGTGAGTTAGGTTGTTTAGTTTTTGATGAGGAGGAAGAGGAAGTGGGACACATCCTGCCTAACAACTTGTAATGCTTTATGATTTATCTTTGCAGTATGTGCAATATTATTGTTCATATTATTTTCTATGTGGAAAGTGTTCAGTATTGTCAACTGTTAAGACTTCTGCCTAATATTGTCTGTGCTGGTAGACAATTCCAGGCTTAATATTTCTCTGTAGACCTTTTTAGTCGAGTAGCCCCAGGCATATTGTTGCTGCTACTCCTGCATTTAATTTTAATGCCATCAGATACAGGGAAGGATGCAGAGCTATTCAGAAAGGGCAGGGTGAGACAATGCCTGTTACTCTTTCTAGAGATCTACAGAGATATTAGTGTGATTTCCCCTTGACCAGTGACTCATACTGAAAAAAGGATCTCAAAACCTGTGAACCCAGAAATGACTCGTATGTAAATATATTTTTTTCTTCTCACTTAACACAGCACTTCCTTCCTCTTCTTCATGGTTGCTGAATAGATGCAGCACCTGTTAGAACTCAGCTGCGTTTTACAGTCCACACTCTCTGTGCACCCTAAAGTGAGCTGCTCTGAGGGGCCAGGTAGACACCAGATTTCATAGGTCACGGATGCATGTGTCTATACATACCTATATATGCAAATTGGACTTGCAGGGTATTTTAAACTAAATTTGGGGTTAGGATGTGGTGGTTTAAGTTGCTACTGGCTTGGCATGGCACATAACTTAATGTTGGTGTTGATCATTGTCCATGTGGTTTATCTGCCCCTGTGAGAACTCCCTTTGTCTGCCATAATACAAGGTTGGTGGTACAGCTGAGTCCTCCTCAAGGAGCATGTGCCTAACTGCCCTGGCGTCAACTAGGCATTCCTTCATAGCTCTATAGGTAGCTACTGCATGTGAGGGTATCTGTAACTGCAATGGGGGAATAGATACATTGGAGTGATAAAATAAATCTAAATCCTGAAGGTCACTATTCCCTGTTCCCTCTTCCTCCTCCTTCCCCTCCTCCCCTTATGCAGGTAGGATCTTGTTTGTTCTTATTACTAAGGAACCTGTTTAACCTGTAAGCAGGTTATTTTTAAGATAACTTCATGGAGATTTAGAAATTATTATAGCTAAATCTCACTTTATCAAGAAAGGGAACCTTTAGTCTTTGAGGAAGTGCAGAGTTTATTGAGTGTCGTGTTCTGTTATTGCCACATGACAAAAGAAGAGTTAGTGCCAGGTCTTTCAGCTCTCTGCATTTGCACTAGGGAGAAGGGTGAAACCCAAGGAACAGGCATTTAAAATAAATCTCATTGACATTTCATAATCCAGGTGTAAGTTTTGATTTTATCAAAGTCTTTTTGGAGTGGAATGAAGTGTAAATGTTAAATCTCTTTTCTGTCTGTCCTTTTGAAACTCAGAGGGAACTGGAGTTGTGTGTATTATGAGGAACTCTGGACTAAAGGTTTATGTTTCTAAGCCAGAAATACTAAGAGAAAGTCATTATATTGAGAAGTTAGAAAAAAAAATCTTTTAAAATATGTGTAAACGCCTATTTAGCACAATAGGAGTTTCAGAACGGTTGTTATCGTGTATAATTTCTGGTTTAAGTAGGCAGGAAAAGCAAAAGTAAGCTAAAAGTAAATATTTAAAGGAAATAAAGATATTTTGTTGTCCCTCTGTCCTGTGCTCATGGCCAGTGTCCCTCATGTATTGTTTCCTGCTTCATGCTTAATGCCAAACATGCCCACTTTATACCCTCTGTGTTGTCAGAGCTCTGGATTTAAAACCTTTGTGCATGCTGACCAAAAGGAGCAAATAATTTTAGTGGCATTACTAAAAGGCAGTCCCTGGAGGAATTTGGAAAAGACAACAAACCCTTAATGCTAGCTCTACAGGGATTTTGTGGCATCTCCTTCTGTGGTGCTCCCAGGAGATCATCACTGCCTTGGAGAGTCTGCAGGGCTGGTGTGTGTCACATCTATCATAGAGCTGGAAGTGGCTCTTGTCTTATATTAAGTGGAAAGTGTTGCAGCTAAGAGTTCTTCCTGGGAAGGGGCCTGTTGCTATACAAAGTTTGGGAAACAAAGCACTAGCTTAAGTAGAGAAATCATCCTGTCACTAGGAGATTGTAGGAGAGTTTGTGGTGTGATCTGTGTTCATGTGGTTTGTGTTTAGGTTTTTACTTCGTGTGTCTGCAATACTGTCACATACTTCTGAATTGTTGGTCATGGCTAATAATTTACTACTTTGCTAGATTTTATAGTGGATTGGAAATTTGTTCTTCTCGATATGGAAAGATCATGAGTTTGTTTTCATTAGTGTGCTTTAGTGCTTTGTTGTCATGGTCTGTAAAGGAATTGTAATGGGCACATAATTCTGGCATACTTCTAGGAGAATGAATAGAAGCAAAAAAACCAGTGTTTTTCTGCCTTAAACTGAAATTTTAAGAATTCTGAACTGATAATTCAGATGAGTGAATTTGCTGTTAAAACACAGCCCCTCCTAACTGTTGTGAATAATCCAGCAATGTTAGCAATGCCTAGAGCAGAGTATGTGGGGTTTTTTAAGGACCTGAAATTGTGTTAATCTGTGGGAAGTATAGAAAGGTGAACTCAGTTCTTCCTTATCAGTTATGTATTTAGAAATTATCTGCCTTTATATATGACTAAGTTATTTTGCAAAATGGCACATGCTTCAGTCCTTTCTGATACAGTCACTTAGAATTCAGATAGGTTAAATATAAGAGAGTTTTAAAGGTTCTCTGCTTGATGGTTTGGTGCACTTAAATCCTGCCTTTTTTTGTAGAAGATATGATCAGCATGCATTGGAACAATCGGATGTGACCCATAAAAATAAGAGACTTTGTTCATTTTTGTTGTGAGTGTTCAAGTAAGCCAAACTGAAGTGAGCTTTACTAAGAGCTGTGTATTCAGGGGCTGAATTCCTTCTGTCTTCTGGGTAGAGAAGGCCTTGCATAGCTCCCAATGTGAGCTTTTTTTTTTTCTGCAACATCATCCGCTCTGTTGCTAACATGTATGACTTGTTGTGCATATTTTGAAAGTTTGGTTTTCTTTAAAGCCATTCTTGATGAAGCTGTGAAGTAGGACAAGGAGATATTCTGTGTTTATTTAATAAAACAGGGAAGTTAGCAGACCTCAGCAAAAGCAAAAAGCATGAAAATCAGAAATCTCAGGGATGCAGCATTGAGGAAAAGATCCTGAATTAACACACACAAGAAGACCAAAAAACATTGCCTCCCTTCAATGTCCTGAAGTTGGCCTTGTATTTAAGATGTGCTTCATAAATTATAAAAACTTGGATATGACAGATACCTGTCATATAATGTATGATTTAAACATTTTAAACTGACAAAGTTTATAATTGTTCTTTTCAAGCTGCTATCTCACCAGACAGATCCCATTATCATAGTGACTATGCCCAGCAGAGAACCTCATGCATCTTGAGGGGCTTAACTTTGGTCTGGCAGAGCATGGAGTAATATATATGGAAAAATAGTTTTGCAATTGTTGAAGAAACTTCTCCCTCCACCCCCCTAATAGGTGGCTGATATTCCTCCCTCCCCATTCTCTGGAAACATCGAATTGTTTCAAAATTAATCCAGGGTACTCCATGCATCAGTGGTTTATGTCAGCTGCATCAGTTCGGGCAAACTTGAAACACTGATTCTGCTGTACCTTTTTGATGTTTTGTGAAGCCAGCAGAATGCTTTGGCTAAATTAATGTTTTGTGTAGGATCATGCACCGTCTTGCTTGTGCTGCTTAGATTAGATCATAAAGAAACCCGAAGTGATGGAACACTTGTAACTAAAAAATACACTGAGAAATATCCTACCTTGCTTAGGGAGTAGTTTATATTATCCCATAACATGAAGGGTGGTGTCTACAATAGTGCTAGGGCAGCGACCTGTAGGAGAAAAAGATGTCTGTCTCCTAGGAAGCAAAACTGTCCTTAGTGTATTACTGCTTAATACAAAATAATTCTAGTTTGTAGACTCACTCTACCTAGAATTTTAATACATGAGTGGAATTCGTCTGGTGAAGAAGCATGTTAGTAAAACCTGTGCTGGTCCTGAGATGCTCTGAAGCAGGCTTTTTTTTTTTTTTTTTTTTTTTTTTTTTTNCCTCCTTTGAAGTTCTGCTAAGTCAGCATATTTTTTGTTTTGTCATCTTTATGAACTTATTGAACATCTTTCTTCTTTAGCAACCCAAATATGAGAAATCAAAGTACTTGAATAATTTTCAAAAGCAATTTTTTAAAACTGATGGAGTAGTATTAATAGCTATATTTTTTTTACAAGGTTAGCTCTGATAATCATTGGGAATGATGCTATAAAAGAAGGAATGACAATATCATATGATATTTACTACAGCCCATCTCATCCAAAGTGCTGCTTAGGTGTAGTTTATTAAAATGTTGCTTTTCAAAAGACTTTTGTATCTACAAATGTGCCTTGTTTCAATAACTTGTTGGAATTGCCATGTTTTTTTAAATGTATCAGAGTAAAGGGTATAATGCTCTTAGGTGAGTCCCTTTTTCCTTTTCAGTCAATTGCAGTTTCTCATTGTTTTTTTAACCTGTCCAGCATCTCACTTAGGTGTATTCAAAGCTGTGTACCCCTCCTGCCCAGTGCTGCAGCTGCCAGGCAGACTCCTTCCTGCAAAACTGTAGCAGGATCTAAATTCCTTACCAAAACAAATCTTCCAACAGTGAATCTCATTTAAACTGCTCATTTGCTAATGATCTAAATCAAACTCCTGACTCAAGAGGTTGTGCCAAGTATGGGTTATTTCCACTCTAGTCCTTTACTGAAGAGAGGTGCCAAGTATGGGTTATTTCCACTCTAGTCCTTTACTGAAGAGAGGTGCCTTGAAAACAATTATCTGCAAGTGTGTTTTCAGGGATGTCTGGATTCATTACTACAGCCAGTACCTGACTCCAGCATGTCAGTAGAGAGTGGATCTGTGCTGGGAAGTCACCAGTCTCCCCACCTACATCAAGGAACTCCATACCATGTATGTGTGTGGTACAGACAACCCAAAATGTTGCTCTAGGTTTGAAAGTCAGTAATGTGCTCTTTTAAATTAACATTTAAAGTGTATTGCCTCTACAGATTCAGGCAGCCTTTAGTTTTAAAGAAAATAAACATCCAGATTTTCAGTAGACCAAGTGATCATGTAGACCAAGTAATCACATGATGATGTTGACACGTGATGCCCAGACTCGGTGGTCTTGGATGCAGTCTACTTCTAGACCATTTTGTATGGCTCTGGGGGTGGACAGTGAGGATCTGACTGCAAATACAGTTTACTGTTTTACTGGTTTGTTCCTTCCAACTTATATCCTGCTTAAGGATAGCAATTGATTTTTAAATGAGAAGAGGAAGGAGACAATGCAAATGAGCTGTGTTCTGTCATGTTGTTATTAATGTCATAGACCTGATTTCATCAGTGGAGACAGAAACTGGCAAGATGCTTCCTCCAAATTGTTGTTTAATTTAATCCTTTTCTCTCTACCTCCCTCCAATATACATATCCTCCATGGATTTCCAGGATGGTGCAAGAACAAACCAATTTCCTCTGATTGCAGGTATGCTTTAAAACCTGTAATTTACCATAATGGATGGTAATAGCAATGATAACAGATAAAATGTGATAGCAATGAAGCAGATAAAATCAGTTGCCTGATGACCCATCAAAGCAGTTAAATCAAATACTTCTCCTTTGGTAAAACAAAATGAGTGACTTGATTTTCAAGAGCGTAACAACAAAAGAATCTGAGATATTTTACTTAGTTTAATCCTCTGTTAAGGAAGTCTTGAAAGGTATGAAGTCAGTCATTTGCAGCCCACAACTGGGCTCTCTTGACCTTGTTTTAAAGTAGCTGGAGGGGGCTGCCTCCCTTGTCAGCCTCCCTTGCATTGTGATAGACACTTTTCAACAAGTGGGTGTATAATGACAGGGAAAAATAAAAGCAATTATTTTGAGGATTACTTTTGAGACACAAATATGTTTATGTTAAAATGTAGATATCCTAGCTATTCAAGTATTGGAAAGCTGCACAAGTGACATACAACAATTCATTAATTCCTGATTGCTGTAGTATAATTTTCCCCTTCATTTTCTTATGGGGTGGTAGAATATTGAGCAATTTGACAGAAGATGGAAGACCTGTATTTTTGATCAACCTCTAAGATTGCATCAAATGTGTTACCTTGCTAATTGAATGCATCCTCAAATGATGCCTAAAGAAGCACACAATGTTTTGTAAGAACTTCAGAAAGAGGGAGTGAGATTTTCTTTCCTGTGATTTTAGCCTATCTTCTCATTGCTATCTAATACCGTTCCTTTAATTCTGGTGTCCTGCAATATAATTGATAGTGCAATGCCTTCCTGTAGAAGGATTTTGACTTATGCTGAAAATGGAAAAAGCATTTTCATACTGTAAATACAACCAGTGGAGAAATATAGTAAAACATCCAGCATTACAGGTTTGTTACTTTCAGGTAGATGTTGCTGAAGGGTCTGTTGTGTTAGTAAGTCTCTAGCACTTGGTTGAAGGAAATAGCTGAATCTTCCTGTTTATAGGGATAGCAGGCAAAGCATTTCTTCTGAGTAAAACTTATGCTGGAAATGTAATTTTGTCAGTTGCTCACTGTCCTGTAAGCCTCTATGTTCATTACATACTTATTGATAAATACATCAGTTATGGTTTGTCTTCTAAAAATCCATGTTGATGAAAACTTTTTTTAAAACAATGGAATTCTTTGTCTTAGGGATAAAAAAAAGGAAGAACGTGGGGGGTAGTTAGGATCAGTATACTGAACTGAGTATTTAAATGGTCAAATGTAGCCTATGGTGTATACATGATTTAAACCCAACATATTTTTGTTAAGTAATTTTGAGGGCTTTGCTAAGGTTTGAATATCTCTTATGGCTGAAGACTGTCTTGAGATTGAGTCTCACATACTTAAAAAATTTGGAATAGGAAAAAAACCCATAGACTGAATATAATAATGCTTTATTATGTCCATAATTTAAAAACTGTATAGCCACATGTAGTTCAGTTCTGTGATCCTCCATTTGGCTTTGTGGAGTGCTTTAAACATCATATAGGCTGGTACAAGAAAAAGTGTTTACAGTCCATTTCATAAGGAATACATAATTTAAACTGAAGTTTTATGTTTGGGTTGTCTGTAGGTTAGAACTTTGTGGTAAAAAATATACACACACACACAAATTTACATTAAGAAAACTGTATGTAAAGGTATTTGCCAAATTTCTATCTAAAAACCAAAACTCTGTGGTGGGACTGTGCTCCTATCAGTCTTGATCGTGTAAACTTACACATAAGTAGCTAGTTACATGACGCCTGCTTACTTCATGGATTGGGGCTACCCTCTTGTGTTAAGAAAAATACAGTTGCAGCCATAGTCTTTATTTCAAAAAAAAAAAAAAAAAAGGTGGGGAGGAGGAATAGTTTTCATATCTTCAGTTTACTTCCTATGCATATATACATATATGTGCATTATTCCTTATCCTAAGCCTTCAAGAACTTAGAGCATTCAGTGCTATTGTCTCTTCTGCTTGTGAAGAAGTTGCTTTTAATTGTCGTCCCATCACTGCTGGGATTTTATTCACTTAGTTCATGGACTTTCATCCATTTTAGGGAACAGATGGGTCAAGTCTTCATTTGAAGCCAATTAAACTCCTGTTAAAGCTGTGACTTCAGTGTGGTATATCTGGAGTACAGAAGATCCTTGTGGTGAAGTAAGGACATAGTGAGCTTGATCATATCCTGCCGTAACCATCCCCACCTCCTAGGGCTGGTGGTTTTGCAGTGTAGGGAAATGCCTGTTGCGTAATTCGATATTGTCGAATTCCTGCTACTTCTTCTGACCTTTAGTAGGTCTCTGAAGCTTTGGTAAGATGGATTCTTAGAAAATACAACTGCATTTCTTAAAGCCACCAAGGGCCTTCTTTATTTTTCTTATGTGACTTTTTCCCCCCATAGCATGGTGTGTCCTTGCCTACACTGCACCTGTTTAATCTGTCAGCTCAGTTAGACCTCCACTGCTGCACAGCATAGCTTCCCTTCTCCCCACTCCCCCACCCCCAATTAGCCTTTTTGTTCTTTGTTTTGACCTTTAGCTGTCATAACAGGATTGGTGATCCACAGGAAGAAATTATTTTTCCTGACCTATAGAATGGGGTTTCTGGCAAAATCAACATTTCTGTAGCAAAAAGTTGACCTCAGTCTTGACCTCTGAAAGAGCTACCAGTTAAAATGGGGGGTTGCTTGTTGCCTCCTACTGTCCTTTGTTTTTTCTCCAGAGAGGCTGGGAGTGGTATGGGTTGTGTCAGTTTTTTGTAACACTGCTGTTCCTACAGGAAGAATAAATTGGAAATCAATATGTAATTTTGTGTCAATAATGTTACTCAGACTTTCAAGTAAGCATGACTTCTAGTCCAGATTTCATTTGTTGACTTAGTTGAAAGGTCTCGACCTCTGTGTGTGAACCAAGCTGGTTCCTTCTAACAACAATTTGTTTATTGAAATATATGTGGAAGTAGTGTGGCTTGTTCTTTGTATTTTGTATTCACGAAGTTTTAAAGTAAGACTGAAATATAATACTGAACACTACTGAAAAACAAGTAAACTGGAGTTTCCATATTTGGTTTTTGGGTTTTTTTTTTTCTAAATATTTGTATCACTTATGTTCTTCCAGCAGCACAGGGCATAAGACCTGCCTGAGGATTTCACTACAGTTCAATCCTACATTTGTAAACAAAGCATGATGTTTATTATTGTGACCCATTTTACTGAGACTACAGAATCTGCTGTCAACTAAATTTAAAGGAATGACGCAGATATAAAACTGTCTTTACAGATTCCCTTTAAGCCATTTTGTTTGGTAGTCTGTGTCATCAGAAGGGTAATTAATTTATGGACTGTACAGCTGTTATATATAATATGTCAAAACTGTGTGGCTGTAAATGATCTTTTGATAAGGTCAAACTCTAAAGTGTTGTAATAGTTGAAGGTCTGACACCTACATCACATTTGCGTGTGCTAGATAATATTTAAATTGTCGGTATTGTGTTTATACTACATGGTCACAAGTAGAGATGATCACCCCACTCCTCAAGGGGAAGACTTGGATTCTACTGGTGTATGCAGAATTCTGGAAGCCAAAAGGTGTTCCTGGCCATCTAGATGAAGCCAGATTAGTGTGTGTGTTTTTTCCTTCCTCATTTGCATGCCATACCAAGACTTGAGATTATATCTGAGCCACCCTCTGAGATGCATTTACCATGTCTTATCTGCTGCCCCAGAGTAGCTTCCTGTTCACATGAAGAATTATGTCATCCCAGCACACTCCTGAGCTGGCTATCTGCTGTATGAGCCTTCAGTGCATCCACAGGTCTCATGCTGGACATCCCAAATAAGAGTTAGCTTTGTGTGAAGGATTGCCCTTTTTGGTAGTGGTGTTTTCATAAAGAATCTTCTACTTCCTTATCATCGGAAAGTGGATGATCTCAAAGAGAAACTGTCTGGTCTCTGTCATAAATGATAGACTCTCAAATTCTGTTTTATTACACTTAGTTTAGTTTATATTTTTACAACTTTTAAAAGCAGTAAGAATAATTAACATTGAAGTACTATGATAGTGGAAACAGGCAAAATTTGTAGATGTTTTAATATGCAAGAATGACATTTAATCTTTTATTGAAAGAATAAACAACTCTTAAGCAGTGTAGTATTTCTAGAAGTAGATACTTATTGGAAGCGCTTTGTTAAAAAACGCTTTTGCAGTTGGTCTCTCCCCCACTGTTTCCTCACTTCTGCATGGCAGAAGCAACATTTTTCTTTCTGTTGACATGAGCTAAATGATTAGACAGCAGTCACTTAACTGTGGCTAGTCCATAACCATGGCTTTGTTATGACTAAGACTAAGAGTTACTTGTTTATTAAGAAACAAAATTTTGCTGATCACTTTTGGAAAATGGAAATGCTTCATATTTAACAACCTTATATGATTTACCCGTACCTTCAAGAATAGGAGTTATGCAAAACTTGTGTGTTTGAAGCTGCATCTATTCTTGACCAAAGATGAAACAATAATGATCTCCACAAAAATATGGACTGCAGCCAAGAGGGATGCTGCTGTTCAGGCTCTTAGTTTTCTCAGGGGCAGGGTTGCACATTTTCATGGGCCACCATATCAGATACATGGTCTGGACTGTGGTCTGGAACATATGCCCAAAGTGAGATTCACAGGAGAGACCCTTCTGTGCCTGTTTTTTAGGTTTAATACATTTTCATCTTGTTTGCTGGCTATTTCCATATTGCATTCGATGAGCAGGCAGGAAAGCAGCTGCAAGCAGTCTGCTGTGCAAGTGCTCTGAGCAGGCAGCGGAAAGCATGCTACAGCTGTGGTTTGAAGCTATGCTTGGTGAAATACCAGCTTTAAAGATTGCCACCCTTCCTACTCTCCACATCAGCCTGCTACCACTTTAGTCATGCAGGAGCAGCTACCTCTGCAAACTAGAGTAAGCAGCTGGTGCAGCAGAAAATCCACCTGACACAAATAAACATTCAGGTGGTTATTGTTAAAATACACATGTACATTTGTGCATTGTTTGTGGGATTTCTTTTTTGAGTTAGGTAATGTGGTTTTGGGAGAAAAAAATTATTCCCCACTACATCCCTTTCCTGGGATGGTTGGCTACATGGACATGGGTATTGTTTAGTTCTGGAGGACAGCTTCAGGACAGTTTTTAAGATCTGATGTTCATGTGTTCTGCATTCTAGCTCTGTTTGAGAAAAATGCCTGTAAGATGAAGGAGCTCAGTTTAGAATCTGGGAGGAGAGATAAGGGAATGGCCTCTGACACTGCTGTCTGCCACGTTCTGTCCTGGCATCTCTCACTTGGGGACTTCACTATATTCTTTGTAAATTTGTGCTTCAATAAGTTCTCTGGCAATGAAACATGGTTTACAAGTGTAGCTGTTTCACAGTCACCTTAAGTCATCCGCAGGCAGAGCTGCTGTTGATGGGCATGGTTCCCACTACTCCTTCCAGTGGGTGCTGCCACCTCCTTACTGCCAGAAAATGGTTTGTTGTGCCATATGTCATATGACTGGCCTGCTGAGTTTCCTTGTTTTGGTGTTGATAGGTTAGCTTTCAGCCTGTTCAGTCTCCCAGTTTGCTTCGCTGTGCAGCTCCACAGGCAGTTGTGCCAGTGGCAGGAGCAGGATGAGGATGGGAACGATGCAGAAGGGCAAGGATGCTTATTTTAGCAGTAGTGCGGCTGTATGCCAACTGTAAGCGACCTTAATCATAACCAAAGGTCCTGCCTTCCGTCGCTCTTGATATTAGTGCTTCAGAGAATGGGACGTTAATAGGTTTTATTACAGTGCCAGCACCTGGAATGAAGAGGAGGAGTGAGTAGGCTGCTGCATCCCACAGTCAGGCGTGAACAAGAGTGCTGGATCATGTGAGGCTGTCCTTGTCCTTCCTAGCTTACTGGCATCTGTACACCTTGAAAGTCTTGCTGGGAAGAGACCTGATGCAACAGGTATCCTTAACTCAAAGTCTGTGTTTTAAAACTGTGCTCAACTATTTTTGTCTCATCTGCTGAGATAGTTTTAATCTGTTATGCTAGTTTGGTGGCTGCAGGTAAAGCATGGTTTTAAAAACAGTCTGTTGATTTCAGAAAGGATTTTTTTTTCTCCCATAAGGAAAAAGGAATGAAAGGGTTCAAATCTTTAGGAATTGGATTGTTATTGAAGTAATCATTGTTATTCTGCTTTACATGGGGTAAAGGTAATACTGGAACAGAGCTGCATGCAGCTGCTGAAAGGTGGTACTGTTTGGCCATGAGGTTAATTGCCAACTGAAACATTGCTGCAGTTGCTTTTCAGATGGAAGAAAGCAAAGTAATTGAAGGATTGTTTGCCAGTGGAAACACAATTAGTTGTATAGATATAAAGAAACAGAATTAACTAGTGCTGCCCTCTTGCAGCTCAGCAACAAGAGAGTCATTAAACTAGTCTCAGTGCAGTTATCAATTTATATTGTTTAATTACAATTAGAGCTACAGGTTTTCTGAAAGAAAGGTAGGTAGGGAGAGTTTCCAGCAATACTTTGAAGGGAGGGGAAGGTGATTGCCTCATGCAGCAGCTCTTGGATCTCATCTCCTAAATTTGAAGGGGATGGAGACCCTTGTTCTGCCAAAACAGGCTTAGACTTTTTCCAAATTCCATGTAACTGCAGGTATTGGTAGCAGGATCACTTGCCAAGGGAACTGAATAAATAATCTTCCTCTTAAATTGCTAAAGGTGTCCTGGGAGAGGGTCTGTTCTGCAGTCTGTGCGGCTGGAGGGGCCATGGCTTTGGCAGGAGTGCTGACAGTTTCCTTGGTTGGGGCTGGTTCACTGGAAGGCAATGGTTGGGGTGTGAGGCAGGAGACCTGCTTCTGACTCCTCTTCATGTGAAAGTGATGACTCCAAAGAGTTCCCGTGGCTCTCTTCAAAACCTGGAAGAACCATTTGTTCCCACCTCTGAAAAAAAAGGTGGTTTGGAGTTGTTTTTGGTGTATGTAAACTTGAGATGTGTCCAAAATGGCTTCTTCCATAGATTCTTAAACTGACTGATGCTGCTGTAATCTTTGAGACATCCTCTGTTCTTTCCAGAACATTACCAGATGTGTAATCTTCATAAATATCTGCAAGTTGGGGACAAACAAACAAAACCTGAGCCTGTGTTTATGCAGTGTGCTGGGCTCTGTTCCTGATCTTTAACTGGCTTTATTATGTTAGATTGGAGAGGGTTGGTTTTTACATAGTGTAACATTGTACTTTGCACTACTAATATTCTGAGATGATTTTATCTAGGCAAAGGTTACTTGCCTACGTCTATATGTTTTGTTTTGGTCTGTGCTATGTTTTAAGTACTTGTTTGATCATTTGTGCTTACTACTTAAGAGGCTTACCTCCTCTTCCCCCACTATTTGTAATACAGAGGGGAGGAGGAGTCCCAAATGGTGTTTAAGCCTGAAAAGGTTAGGGGTAGACAGCTGCTAAGACAGGGAAATTGCTTAGAAGAACCTGCAGGTGTGGGCCAGAGCTAGGAGAATTAAAAAATCCTAACGAGAAGTTATTGCTTTCATGAGAGATTTAAAAGCAAATCAAGGAATTTTGATCATGTTCTCAGCCCAGCAGGGAACAGGTGAGGTGTGGAGACTGCTTCTGCCATTTTCAGGGTGAGCTGTATACACTAGTCCATCTGGAATCTAATTCCAAACGTTAGCATTCAGATAATAACTCTGTAGCTGCTCTGGCGTTTGCTTTGGTCTCACCCTGCATGCTCTTGATTAGCTAGGCATTAGGCTGTGTTTAAACCACAGCCCTAATACAACTTATTTTTTCCATGCTGAGGAAATCCATCCTTTTAGAGCTAAAAGTCAGTCTCATAGATATCTGGAAATATCAGTCTTTCATATCCTTTTAGTACAGTAGGAGTTCCTAACTTTTTTTTATACAAAGTATTTTACTTGCTCTAAAAAAAAATTTATGAATTTGAACTACACTGGATGCTTCCTGCCAGTTTTATGTAATCTGTCATCATTCAAAGCACTAATGGCCACCTAAAAAGGCAAATGAAGCCTCCTTTTGCTCTTTGTGCTGGTCTTTACCTGCACATAAAATGTCTGTTTGTCCTGCAATTTCATTTGAGGCTTCATACTTGTATTAGGAAAGATGTTGAACTTAAAGAGATATCAAAATGTATATCTGTGCATATGAAGGAGTTCTGTATGTCCAACCCATCTAAGATGATACTCAGTATTTCATCTTGTAGTGAAGGTTGTTTAATATGATGATGTGATGTAACACTGTTTGGGACAAGTTGGAAGCATGAGTTCTTAGTCAGTCCTGGTCCTGTGTGTTGAAGCCCTTGGCTTTGGTGAAGTCCCATTCTTTAGCTGTGTGCCCTTGACTTTTACTCTTTATTGTCCTCTACCATTCAGTTTCTTGGTCTCTTCCTTTTATTAACAACAGTAGTTGGCTGACTTCATACCGCAGAGACATGTTAGGCTGACGGCCTCACTGCCTCTCTCTTTTTTTTTAAAAAAAAACCCAAAACCAAAATCATTGCAGAGGTTGATTCCTCCAGTGTGGCAGGAGATGCTGGAAAATAAAGATACTGCTGAAATGATGCAGACTGATAATTCTGCGGAAGACATACAAACTCCATCATGTGCTGTCTTAAGTATATATGTTACTGTGAACCTTCTTATCAACAGTTTATGAGGGTGGAAAAAAGTGCCCCTCCTTATTTTTGAATGGAGTCATGGATTTCAACCCTATTTTGTTTTGGTTTGGGGTTTTTTTTTGTTGGGTATTTTTTTTATACCATCCCCCTGTTGTCTGAAAATCAAAGCTTTAATCCAGAGTTATTTGATATGCTTGGAAAGCTTGAAAATAATAAAGTATTTGAAGTATGTTTGAGGCGGCAAAATATATGCAGTACATACTCACAAATAGTTTTGTTTTGACATTTATCTTGCTGTAGTCGTTCTGCCAATTGGCTTCAGGCATGGCTACCAAAAGAACGAACACATGTTGCATTCATTAGTTCTCATCTGGCTGTGCTTCATCTTGCAAGACGGGCGAAATCATGATCATGCTAAATAGATTGTAATGCGTCTGTAATACCAGTTCCCTTCTGCTGAATAGAGTGTTTGGTTTGCAAAGCTGCTGATTTTAAGCCTCGATGTTTTGCTTCGTTTTAATATAATGGATACAAGTACATTGCTGGGGATGTCAGTGCTTTTTCATCTCGAAAGATGTCATATGAAAAATATTCAGATATAATACTAAACAAACAACTGCTCCCTCCCTCTCTGTGGCCCCTCTCCCCCACCGTGAACTTGCCATGTTGCATTGTGCTTTGCTATTATATTTGTGATGTTTCTGAACAATAATCATAGAATCATAGAATAGTTAGGGTTGGAAGGGACCTTAAAGCTCATCCAGTTCCAAACCCCCTGCCATGGGCAGGGATACCTCCCGCTAGGTCAGGCTGCTCAGGGCTCCATCCAACTCATCCTTGAACACCTCCAGGGATGGGGCATTGACAACTTCTCTGGGCGACCTGTTCCTTTGCCTCACCACTCTCGTTATGGAGAATTTCTTCCTAATGTCTAATCTAAATCATCCCCCTTCCAATTTAAAGACATTGCCTCTCATCCTGTCACTACAAGACCTTGTGAAAAGTCCCTCCCTTGCTTTCTTGTAGCCCCTTCACGTACTGGAAGGTTGCTATAAGATCTCCTTGAAGCCTTCTTTTCTTCAGGCTGAACAACCTCAACTCTGTCAGCCTCTCCTCGTATATGGGAGATGCTCCAGCCCTGTGTTCATCTTTGTAGCCCTCCTCTGGACCCATTCCAATAGCTCCATCTCCTTCTTATGTTGAGGATTCCAGAACTGGACACAACACTCCACGTGAGGTCTCACAAGAGTGGAACAGAGGGGCAGAATCACCTCCCTTGACCTGCTGGCCACGCTTCTTTCGATGCAGCCTAGGACACGTTTGGCCTTCTGGGCTGTGAGTGTGCATTGTAGGTTCATGTCAAGGTTCTCATCAACCAGCACCCCCAAGTCCTTCTCTGCAGGGCAGCTCTCAATCGCATCATCCCCCATCCTGTACTGAAACCGTGGGTTGCCCCGACCCAGGTGTAGGACCTTGCACCTCATGGTTCACGCAGCCCCACTTCTCCAGCCTGTCCAGGTCCCTCTGGACAACATCCCGTCCTACCAGTGTGGCAACTGCACCACTCAGCCCGGTGTCACCTGCCAGCCTGCTGAGGGGGCGCAGGGATTTCAGGTGGCAAAGCCTGTAGGCAGCGGCCGGCTTCCCCGTGGGCAGCGGGTCTGCGAGCTGCAGTGTTTGAAGCCGAGGGCGGCTCAACCGGCGGGGCAGCAGCGGCCCCGGCTTGGCCCCTCCCTGCGGGCTGCGCTCCCTGCCCGCCCCCTCCAGCCTCTCGCCGGGCTCCGGCAGCAGCTCGAGGAGGGTCTCCGCTCCGCCCGGGGTCGGTGAGGAGGGATGGAGGGCAGCCTGCCCTGCCCGGGGGGGGCCGGCTGCGACCCCGGGATGCTCGGCGGGTTCTGCACGGGTAGGTGCCGCCTCGGGCTCTTCGCCTCCCTGGCTTGGGCGGGGGAAAAGAAGGGAAATCTGTAAAGTAAACAGCGGGGTGAGGGTTTGATCCGCGTGGTTCAAGCGCGCCGGCTCCGAGGCGGAGGTGTCTGGCTGCCGCGCAGCATCCCGACCTTGGAACAGCTAAAACGATGAGTTTTGATGCCGGTGGGTAGCGGAGGGAAAGGGCGAGAGGGATGCTGGAGAAGGGACCCCTCGCTGGGCAGAAGGCTCCCCGGCGGCGAGGAGCGTTTCCCTTGCTTCTGTGTGCCCGGGCTCCTTTTTAAGCGCTCCCTTTTCACTCGCTTTTACGCTTCGCAGAGTGAGATGGAGCAGGGGCTGCTGGCAGGAGGCAGCACAGGCTCGCTCGGCGCGGGCTGCTGCGCTCGGGCTTGTGCGAAGCGTGGACCTAGGGGTTCTGCCCGCTCTGTTTTTCACTAGTGTCGTAGTAAAAATTAAATACTTCAACGCGTATTTCCCTTTCTTCCAGCATCTGCCATCAAGCCAGCCTCTCCTGGGCGTAAGCCGGGTCGTTAATCGCAGCGTTCTAGCTGTAATCGCCAAAAGAACGCGAGTTAAGTCTTTAAAACAAATAACCTTCACCGGCCCCAACAAATCAACTAAGAGATAAAATATATGGCTCTTGTATGTGCAGGAGAGTGTGTTATAGTGAATGAAATGAACGCCACTGAGCCGCTCCTGGTTGTTTGCCGATTCACACCGTGTGTTTTTGATACAAATACAGCGGCTTGTGTAGAAAAACCCTGCACTCTTGGCCTAAAATAGGATCGTCAACAGGAAATTTTGGTTTTAAAAAAATAATTAATAAAGTAAGGGTTGGCATCTAGCGTTTAGTTTTCCATGTGTATTTAGTGGGAGAAAGGAATGACCTTGTACTTTCTTAAAGTGAGCAGAGCACTGGACTTTATCTGCTTCAGAATGCAAAGCATTCGGGTTAGAATTCAAGGTGTTGCAACTCTGGAGAAGGAGGGAAGGTGAATTAGAAATTTTAAAATTACAAGTTCTTTGTACAGTCTGTTGCAGGCTGACAAGGATTTGTTACTGTAGAAAAGCAAGGGTAATACTTAACTGTTTATATTCCAGTGGAAATTCAAAGGAGCAGCAATTATTATGGCTGTAACTTGCAACTTTGTTACTTATGAGTTAGAGGTTTATGTTAACAGGTTTGCATTGATTTTAATTGCCCTTAGTAAGAGTTTCTGTGCTCCTCTGTAAAAATATAGCAGTCTTAGGCGCGAGCTTGAGGCGTATCTTGAGCTTCAGAAGTGAGTGTACCTTCGAGAATTGCCTAGAAATCCAGCAGAACAGAATGCAAGAAATACATTCTTTTCTCAGTGTCTATGTTCTACTTCGATTTCTTTCTACATTTTAGAAAATCATGTATTCTGAAGTCTCAATGAGAGACTTGAGCATTTTGCTGAGTAAGAGTTAAAGACAGCATTTGTAATTAAAAGAAAATGTAGCTTTGGATACTTTTAGCACTGTAATATAGTCTGGTGATTTAAGATATGATTCCTACTGATATCATTAAACTCGCTACAGTTTTCTGAGGAATTTTTCTCGGCTGAGAAGTAAACTTACAGCAATAAGAAACTGTATGATGGACAATCAACAAGTGCTTTGTCTGTATGAAGTTTCTAACCTTATCCTCCAGAGCTCCTTGCCTTGAGGGCTTTTACCAACTTTGCAGTGGCAGCAAGTACATAAAAGCCTGAGATTAAACTGCAGAAAGACTTCATTTTTAAATATATATTTTTTTGCTATACGTGCTCATTCTTGCTTTATTTGAAGGAGATTAAGGTTTGCATGAACAGTAGGTTATTTCAGGTGAGGTTTTGATGGTTATTGTTTTTTAAGAAGTATCTTATTGTGGTATGCTTTTCTGCAGGAACTTTGCTACCTCAGTTTTAGTTGTGGTTTGTTTTGTGCACAGGTATTATTGTACATTTGTTCAATTACTCATTTCTTGAGAAAGCTAAAAATAGCTTGCTAATTCAGCAGTGAAGAACTAGCACTCTTTTTTAACATACGGAATATGTTAAAAGGTTTGCTGGTGGGCAGTTTAATTAGATTTTCGAAAAAGCTTGTTTGATGTCAGTAGGAGTCGCTTATACTTTTTACATGTATTTAATTAACATTTTATAACTAAAGCTAAGGCAAGGGCTTATGTTGTAACATGTCCCTTCAGGAAAATCTTAGCTATCAAACAAGACCTAGGCTAGAATTTATTTAGGTTAGGAGATACGGATCAGGATAAAAATTTTTAGTTTAGCCAAGGAAAATATTTGCCTTCAAAACTTTAGTTTGGCCTACTTCTTTAGTAAATATTTGCCTCCAATGGCACTTGACATTGTAAACAATTTTTATAAATGGGACATCACCCTGGATATCCCCAAATTTGTGAAGTTTATTGCTTTCAGACTCTTAACATTAAAGATAAATATATCCAAATCCATTTAAGGCTGGTTTAGGTGTTGTTCCACAGTGGGGAATTGCCAGTTGCTGGAGGTATTGATGGAGAAGGTGGCAGTGTTGTGGTGACCCTACAGGTTTTCCACAGCGGGGGGACTGAGTCCTTCTTGGGCTGAGTGCCGCTCACTTCAGGGGGTGTCACTGTGTCTTGGAGGGCACCTCAGCCAGCAAAGGTTTTGTCCCCCACCTTGTCTTGGCAGGGGATGGTGATGGCTGACGCACCATGCTGCTTCTTCTGCCTTGCTTCCCTGCGTGCCAGGCACTTGTGGAAAAGTAGTACTTACTTTGAATTAGTATCTAACAGATGGGAATTGACTTTAAGTATTCAGTTGTTACAAAGGCTTTTTTATTTTCTAGTCCCCGTTATGTAAGCAAAAATAGACAAATTTGACATAGAAGTCCTACTTTCAGCTTGATGTTTCCCATAAAATGGCTAGTTACTAGATGGGGACCTGTTAAATAAATGAAGTATCAGCCTATTTCAGGGGATTACATCTCCCTAAATAGTGTTTTTGTTGTAGTCTTGGACTGCCACAACTACAACATTTGTGCTGATGCAGTGAAGCCTTTTAAAACGAGACTACTCTTACTGTAATTGCATTGAAAACTTTTGAGCTAGGCTTACTCTCTAGGTGCTGTCACTAATAATAATGATAAATTTAAAAATCTGTATCACCATCTTGATACTTAAAATAAAAACCCCAACCCAATAACCAGCCTGAAAAAGTCTGTATCCTCTTAGTAGGTATGCATTAAATGTTACAATATTCAGTGTCTGATTAAAAATTTAACTTGCTGTAGGTTTCAATGTATTTGGCATAAGATTTTTCTGCGAGAGTCGATGCTGTCATAGCTAGTTTTAAAACTATGTTATATTGTTTTTTCTACATAATTGTTAGTTAATCAATCCAAAAAGGTCAGTAGTCACCAAGAAATGAATGCAAAGGGTTGCATTTTTGTTGGCATAGCTGTTCATGCTCATAATTGAAGGGCTTAAATGCCTGGAAATTGAGCTTTCCAAATATAGGTTCTGATGGGATATTACTCTCCTTGTATATGTTTCTTTGCTTACTATACTGTACTTTATAGAAGGAAATGATGACAACCACCACTCTGCTGGTGTAATTTTTGAAACAGTTTGACATCTTCAGTGAGCTTCTTTGTCTTATGTCTAGATGTGAAATCTCATCTCGTTATAACTTGTGAAAACACCATTACTGCTTCCTCCATAGCTGTAAGTCTGCTAGAGTTGGCAGAATAATGTGTGTCTTTTTTTAAGTTCTACTCCCTTATGAAGTTAGTGTAGTTTTGCTTACCACCTTCAACTAATTGGGCAGAGTTAAATGAAGCTTTTACTGAGTGGCTATATTGAGTAATTATAAGCACAGCTGGACTAAGCAGTATTTGCTTGCTTTGTGAGTTACCTGAACCTAAGCTTAATGAAATAAGCTGTAAGCTAGATGGGCTAGCTGTTCCCAGGCTTCAATACATAAAATTTGTTGTCAAAGTGCCATTTCCTTATCAGATACTATCTCCTTTCCAGGCAAGTGAGAAAAAGGGACATGCCTGGTCTGACCTGGCTGTGTGCAGGACTAACCGGTATGGTGGTGTCACACAGAACCATGGAGATGCCTCTGTCAGGTCAAACATGGGCTTGACTGTGCATCACCAGCTGTGGATGTGTTGTAAATTTCTGCATGTACATAGCTCATTAAAAATCCTCCAGGGAAAGTTCAGGCTGGATATTAGGAAATTTTTTTTTACGGAAAGGTTCATTGGACACTGGAACAGGCTGCCCAGGGAGGTGGTTGAGTCACCTTCCCTGGAGGTGTTTAAAGGACAGGTGGATGAGGTGCTGAGGGGCATGGTTTAGTGATTGATAGGAATGGTTGGACTCAGTGATCTTTTTCAACCTAGTGATTCTATGATTCTATGATTTTTGGTGTATGTCTTGCCAGAGAAACCAAAAAAAAGTATATCTGGTACATGCTTTGGTAAATTCTGCATTGTTACACTATAGCATGTGACTAAACAGCTGCAGTATTACACTGTAACAGCAATGCTATATGGGTATAACATAAAATTACAAGTATGATTAAGGTCGGTAGAGGTTTTCATCTTGTACTGTTTTGAAGGTTATTACCCTGACTAAATGGGTAAGTCTCATTTCTCTACCTTGATAGTTAACTTTCAAAATGAGGTTACATTTTTGGGTAATCTTTCTTCTGCTTTGTTTTGGTATCTCACTTCTAGCATTTCTAGGCATATGTATTAGTCATTAGAAGGGGGTTGTGAACATAATGATGACTTGTGCAGGGTAACAGTTATGTTTTCTTGGCAGTAACAGAAAAATAAAGGCAAGGTGAAGTAACTGAAAGCCATACTCGAAGTTGCTGAACTATCAAAACTGGTGAAATATCAAAAGTGCAGTTGATGCAGCAAACTTGAAATTAAAGGTCAGATAGCAAGATTCAGACTGCACATACTTTCTCGGCACTGAGTCTTTTCTCTCAAATTTTGAGTAATGCCCAGATTAAGAAACCTAAGGAAGTATCTTTATGAATACTACATCCCACCCCTACTTCACACAGATAAGTAGATTAATCAGAAAAGCAGTACCATTAGACACCTCTGTTTTGCAGCATGCAGAACTAAAGCTCCTCTTCAACCTGCTCTTTCTGCAGTCAGCCAGAGCAGCTCAGAGCAGAATTGCCATGAAGCACAGAAGAACTGTTGGACATGCAAAACCTGACTGAGAAGCAGGGAAGGAGAAGGAATGATCAAATATGTCATTCCTTGGTCACAGTTGTTTATTGTACAATAAGAAGGTGCACTTAAATTCCATGTAGTTTTTATGATATATATGTACCTTGTGTTGTGCCTTTTTTTTCTCTCCCAGTGCCATTTTTTTTCACTTGCTGTAAAAATGCATTAGTTTATTGAAGTTTGCCTTTGTTTGCCCATGATGTTCTTCAGAAGCGTTTAAAGCCAGAACACCCACAGTAAGATTTCTGATACCTATGAAACACATCAAAAGGAACATTCCTTTCTATGAGAAACTGATTGAGTAGATACTTCGAGTTTTTGCATGCCGTTGCCACTGTTGCTTTTACCCATTTGCTCAATGGCTTAATGTGGCATGGCGTGTTGTGTAACATGTTTTTTCAGGGGTTGGTTTTTTTAGATGATAAAGGGGCAAAAATTGGAGCTGAAAGTGGCTTTTGATTCCTGAGTGGTTTGCACTGATCACATGCTGTTTCTGTATCAGAGTTACGTTGTGTGTCTGGGGATGAAGTGCCCTGAGGGCTGCTGGGCAGGAGTTTGGCAGGAGCTAGTAGGGCCAAAGACACACTCCTGAGCCCTTCTCCCTCCACAAAAGAGTGGTGATGCTGTTAGGACAGAGTCCCTTGTCCTCACTGCCTTCTGGTTGGTGCTGAGAGGTCCTCCCCAGCACTCAGAGGCAGAAGCAGAGTTTCAAATGCCGCTCTAGTACAAAGACTTTTTGCTATGCTGGTTACAGGTTGCAAAGGATGGTCACACCTAGTTAGAGTTTGGGCTTGCACATGACTTGCAGAGGGCTAAGTGAAGGTGGAAACTTACAGCATGTTGACACAGTAGATTAGTAAATGTGGATTAGTAGGTTAAATAGCTTGGCATTTATTCCCGAGTAAAGGCATGCACTTGAGTGGTTTCTTGTGGAAGCTGTGATGCTGTGAACTCACTCTTGGGCTCAGTCCCCGCTAGTTTATGTGTCTGTACCCCAAGCTGTAACCCAAAGAACATGTTCTTACTAGCTCAGTTTTAAGTTTTTGCTGTTAATGCTAAAAATGAAAATAAAATTTGTAAAATAATCAGTAAGGCTAGAAGATGCTGAAAGTGTATAAACCATTTTTATTCTTCTTGATGTGGTGGTGGTGGATCCTTTTTATGCATGAGGTATCCTGTTATTTTGGCTAAGAGTGTTTTGCAGAAATAGCGTGCTCCTAGATGGTTCTTTTATATGTGTAAGTAGATGAATTAGTACAGCTAATGCTTAGTAAGTGTATGTGGAATTAGTCAGTCTTAAAACATAAGCATTAAAGGAATAAACTAGATAGTTCTGTGGTTAAGATGGTGGCTGCATTCAGAATAACTATTATTTTTTTTGCCTTTAGATTGTTCCCCTCGCAGATATAAAAGCTATGGAAATCTCCAGGATTTTTAAAAGGGAAGAGAACTGAATTGCAGACACTGGAGACCTACAGCGTATAGCTTTTTCCAGTATATTTTTCACTTCATTGGTTCGAAATTCATTAGTATGAGATTATAGACTTTCTTTCCATGGTTGTAGGCAGGCTTTACCTAGCATCCTAGTCTGTTGTGAAAAGCTGGAAGTGATACCCTGTGTACTGAAGAAAAGAGCTTTGAGGTGGGTCTGCGAGGGAGTGGTGGCTAGTGTGGCAGTAGCAGGGTGAATGGCAATGTAGAGGCTGTTGGTTTGCATCACTGCTGGTGTACGTTTGCAGCAAAACTTTCCTGCTTATTTTTGAACTCGTGTACTTTAGCACATAAAGATTCCTCTTTCAGAGAAGGCTTTGATTTGAGTCAGTTCTTGATTAATGAGTGCCTTGATTTTGGGGAAGAAGGAAGAAAACGGGAAAAGATATAGCTTATTCCTGGTCTGTGACACTGCTGTTACTTAGTCCCTATCAGATTTAATTGTTGTTTCCCTATCAAGCATTTGTAGTATTTGATCATTCCTAATGCCAGACACATTCATGATCAGTCTCCCTTGTTATTTGTAGGGGTAATTTCTTTAACTAAAACCTGTTGCTTTATAGCAAATAGTGGGAAAAGAAACCTCGAGATTTTTTTCCCCTTTAGAGGCTCTATCAATGGGAAGAACAGATATGTAATCTATTTCTGATACAAAATGTGATGTATTGAAGCAACTTCAATAGAAAGGTGGTCCCTTTGAGTTCAACAAACATTCCACATAATAATTTATGTATTTTCCTACAGGTCCCTTTAAGGAAGAAGGAAAAGGTATCCCTGTGAAAAGATGTATCCCTGTATGTTTTCCCCACACAGGGAAATTCCTTGCATATATTCATGATGATTTCATATGCTTTATCAATAGCAATTGTGACACTCTTGGTGTCTTGGTGTCACTCTGTAGTAGTCACACAACTTGTGCTTTATCCTTGAAACAAGGCAGATAGCTGAATGGAGTCAATACTGTGATTAGTCTGTACAGAGATGTTTTCATTCTTTTCTATGCAGAAACAACCTCAAAAATGCTGTTGATTTGGTTCTGCCTGGAGTAAGCAGAATAATAAGTGGAGTAATACTCTTTCTGGTAGATTTGTCTCTTAATAGAGCTTATTTTTCACAAGACAGAGAGTGTGTATTATCATCCTTAGCTTTTTTGGATAAGAAAATGGAAGAAGGACAATAACTTTTCAAGGTCACTTTTCCTTGCTGGAGAGAAAGTTGGTGTTTTATTGGATGGGCTCTGATATTGAGAGGTAATAAAGCAGTGGCCATGTAGAGGTGTGAAAAAATGGAAGGAATTCCTGTACCTGAAATACCAGAAAACTGAGATAAGCCAGTGATTGGCTAAGTCTCTTTACAAACAGATTTTACGTTTATCAGAAATAACAGTGTCCTGTGACTTGGAGAGGTAAGAGCTATCAAATACCCGGCTGTGTATACCAGCCCTTGTCCCTCTCTGCTCTTCTGTTGTAAATATACTTGTGTTGAGCACAAAAACCTACCAGTTCCTACTCTTCCTGCAGAGCCAAAAGGGCAGGCTTCCCCCATGATGGGGCAAGAGGAGCATTTTGGGGGAGAATCTCTGATTGCCCAGTGGGATACTGGCACCATGAAACCAAGTTACAGTGGGTTGGTGGTCTGTGGGAATATGCCGGCCTCCCTGTGATGGGGGCACAGGCTTCTGTCCCATTCTCATGGGAAGGGCATGGCATCCTGCCTTGCTGTCTAGCATTCACAGGAGGTTCTCCATGGGTTTGGAGTGGTGCTGATGAACAGAGGTGTCTGTACTTTACAGCTGAATGTTCAGCCTGAAATGATGCTGCAAAGGACAGACCTGAGCAGCTTTCCCTTATGCATGAAGGGAGGTGAAGATGAGTGAGAACAGCGTACACTGGGCTCTGTTTTTGATATCAATATCAAGAAGTTAATCTCTTCAATGTGACAGTACCCTAATGCTGATACTTTTATATGCATGTCCATAATTTCAGTAGGAGGCTGTTCTTGTTGTGTAAACATAATAGTAAATCCACGAGGCAATACTGTATTGCTTGTGGAACACAAGCAGCTGCTGATGGCTGCACAACATGTGCAACCTAGATTAATAAATGGACAGTATGGACAAAAACTTATTTATGGAGAAGATAGGCCAGGACACATTTTATCTTGACTTGATGGAATTTTGCGTAGTGGCATTTATGATAAAATGGCTTGGAGTAACATAGAATGAGATCAAAGAAATTTAATTTGTATTAGTGATGTTAGAAATTAAGTAGTTATTTATGAGCCCTGGGGGGAGGAAAAAAGAGCAGCACAGTGAAGCAGATAGTACAACAAATTTCAGAAATGTTCCAACATTTTTATTTACCTAGATAATATCTAACTTGAACACTAGATAACAGAAGCTGGAGATTATTAATTTGTGTTCCAGGATTTGAGATGAGTAAAATTTTGCAAATAAATTTTGCATGGCACAAAATAAATTGTATGCATAAAAAAAGGTATGTTGCTTTGCCTGATATTCTCTCACTTAACGATTTCAGAGCTTTTCTGTTTTGCTGCTGAAAATACACCCTAGAATTGAGGAGACTATAATGAGCTTAAAGAGTAGAAACAGCTTTCCTCTGGTGATGGTTTGAGTCAAAACCCTCCCAAAACCCCCACAGTGTCTGCAGCCACGCTTCTTTTCACCC